>JAQGBI010001244.1:0-10782 GCA_034698325.1 Sminthurinus elegans
TATGCATTATTATAACTATAAAAGAAAGCTCCACGTGTTTTCTGTTTTCTGTTTAGTGTGAGACGTGAGACGCTCCTTCCTTAAACGTAAAATTTACACACTACATAAAATATATAGAACATACATTGAGTGTAGTAAAAGTATTTTATTTAACTTGGCTCATACATAATAAAGTTGAAGACGAGGATAGATTGACCCTTGTGTAATGTGTAGTGTAGAGATATGATGATGATGCTGATGCTGCTGGTACTGGTGATGATGATAGAATGAGATGAGATGGATGAGAAGAGGAGCGTAGGTAGGACTGTTTAACACAAATAAGTAAGTAAGAAGGAGAAGATTGAAAGATGCAGAATAGGAATAGGAGAGGAATAGGAGAGCGGTAGAGGATTTTCGCACCCCCACTCTCTTCTCTTCCGTCTCATAGTTCATAGTGTCATGAAACTGCTCAATGACGATGGTTAAAGAGATAGATTTTTGAGATACAAAAAGGGTGGAGGACCAACACCACTACTCATTCACTCACTCACTCTTTTAATTTTCTTCTAAGGCAAGAGAGTGTAAAGTGTAGAAAAGATTCAACATTCAAGACTCAAGAAGGGCAGGTAGACAGATGAAGAGAAAACATGACATTATGCATAACTAGGAGCAGACGGCAAGAGTATAAATATGAAATGAAACAAAAACATAACTTTGTATCTTTGTTTTATACGATAATTTACACGAACTTTATGAGTGCACTGTACACATGTAAATTTTGGATTGGATTGGACTCAAGTGGATTGGGTTAAAAAATTTACAAAAAACGACTCACCCTTATTCTCCTTTTTCTCCCTCATTCCATCACGACTCCAAACGCCAAACAAGAAATAGCAGAATTACAAATTATATCATGTAGTACTGGAGTTTCTATACATATTCATAAATGTGCACTACCACAATTCCTTCTTCTGTTATAGTAACTTCACCTGTGTGTGATGTAACATGTACACTGTAAAAGAATGTAAAAAGTCCTCTCCCAAACTAATATATAATTTCATTTTACAAATTCTCGCCTTTTCATTTTTCTATTCTGTCTTTAGTTTCTTCTCCCTTGTATTTTGTACAATGTAGATTGTAGAATGTATAGATATTATGAGTGCTGCAATTGTAAATTGTGAATTTTGTGAAGCAGGTAGAATAACTACAGTACAACAGACAAAGAGAAAAGGATACATATGGTAAAGTAATTTGGCTTGGTCAAATGGATGAGTTTTGAGTTTTTGAGTTTTGAAAATGTAAGTATGGATAATGGTGGATGGTGGAGGACTCATCAAGTTTATACTTGTGACATATTTGGCAAAACTGTTGCTTGGTTGATTGTTGCACATTCTCCATTATCCATTCTAGATCCTCGTACTTTGTACTTTGTAGAGTATAAGTGGAATGGAAGTTGATGTTGAAGTTGGAGTTGTTTCATTTCCCCTTTCTACTTTTCCAAATCCAACATCCAACTGCAGTGGAACAGAATATAAGAAAATAATGGAATACAAATACAAAATACATGCAGTATACACACTGTATACAATGTATTTATTATGTGTAGTTGGATGAATATTAGATATTACAACTTGCATTTTACGTATTACGCCATTAGCCATTAGCTATTACGCACAGGAATACTAGATATTATAGTACAGAGGACCTTATAGAGGTGAGACGAGGGTGAAAATCCCACGCACAATTTCACCAGAGGTCAATCGGCCCAATTAGGTAGAGTCTTTTTCTCTTTCTCTCTTTCTGTATCTGTCTGTCTGTTCAATGTCCAAGTTAACATAAACATTTATACATACTTGAGAAAGAGAGAAATGTGCTCACCTCATATTCCTCTTCGTATTCGACTTCGTCTTTGTAGGACTGATCACTTTGCAACTTTGGAGATAACCATCTGTACACTACATTATATGATATAAAACATTAAACTTAATATATATAATATTATTATACCTCTGTCTATCTTTTAGATTATACAACATTGTTTAGATTTAGGAGGCTCAAGTACTCGAGTAAATACATAGACATGCATGCTTGTACAATGTAAAATGCATTTGGTATTTTGGTATATATAATTGTCGGCGAAATTTGCTTGTTCTTTTTAATTTTATTTTACTCTACAGTTCACAGTCGAATCCGAATCCGTACATTGTAAATTGTACTATTAAACACTTGTGTGTTTTATAATTCTCCTCCACCCAAATATCACAATATTTTGTTATCAACTTAAACCTTTAACTCCTAACTCGAGATTTGAGACTGTAGACTGTAGACTCTAGACTCAAGTGTCTATCTTCTATATTCACTACTCCTACAGAAATCTCATAAGAATTAAATACATGTATATGGAAAATGTGTACTTGTGCATCTATCTGTATTGTCTTTGTATCTGTGTCTGTGAGCATTAAACTTTGGAGTTTGGAGTTTTTTATTTTGGCGTGGCGGGTTATACATTGCAGGTACATTGTAAAATGTGAATATGGTCTGCCTTCTGCCTGTCTCTTGTCCTTATCGCAAGGCAGTTTGGTTTGATTTTGTTTTGCATGTTAATGTTCATGTCATGTAAGTTGCAGACAACGAATTTAGACTGCATCACTGAACTATCATCCTTGTAGATCACAACATGATCCTGACTACCTGTCACTGTAATGAGCGAGCAGTTCATGTTCTCTCTACATTTCCCTTTTGTTTTGTTTGGGTTTGTTTTGGGTTTTGTCTTATACTTTCTCATCTCCAAATCTTCTGCTCATATTCGTATTTGTATTTTTCGGGCGAGTGCCCTCTCCTTCATTTAAACATGTGTACAAATATGGTCCCGAAATCCCGCTTTTTTCTAGTCCATGGTTTAGATTTTAGAATGTGGAAAGTAGAGGGTAACTTCTACAGACCAGAGGGAAAAATCAAGCATCATGTGTCGAAAAACAGTACAAAAGTGTTTGAATTTACTTTTTAAGTATTTTATGAGATTTATGAGATTTGAACAGCTAAAAAAGGGAGCAACAAGAAAGATTAGCACTGGATTAAACTAGACTTTTCTAGGTGTATTATCTCAGAATTCAGAACAAAAACAAAAGAAAGTAAACACAGAAAGATTGAGGCTATGAATTATACAATATAAATGACGAATGATGAGTGAGAGAGCCAGAGGTCAACGGTACTTACTTACGCTTAAATCCAAATGACGAGAAAATTTTGAACACTTTTATTTGGATCAAGTGAATGATAAATGACATGTGACCTGAGGAATAGCCTTCATTTTTTAAAATTACAATGTCACAAAAATATGTAGTTAATCTGTTGTGAAGTCTACAGTCGAATCAAGGAGTCAAAACTCAATAATAAAAAAAGATAAGGAGTTTTGGCATTAAAGTTCCTCATTCCACAGTCCACACTTTGCATTTATTCTGCATCTGCATATTTTGTGCTTGTGACTTGTGACAGGTTGAAGTAGAGAGAGAGAGTGCAAATGTGAGGGAGAATCAAGTGGCAACTGGCATCGTCTCGTCTTGATTACAGATTTATGGACGTTTCCTTATTTATTTAGTCAGTTAATCACATGAAATATCCACCAGATAAGTTACATGGATACTTTTGTAAGTTTGTGTGAGTCATTTAAACTGGTTTGATGTATGAGCAAAATTTTGACTGTCATTACAATTTTATCAGTGCAATAATTTTGACTCAATCTAATTTGAATTAAAAGAGATGAACTGAAAGATTCGTGATTCTTGATTCTTGGTTCTTGTGCATTGTACACACATTAAAAAAGCAAAAGGTTCGAAAGAGATAATGGATAATGGACAGAGAGAATGTTTATGTAGTGGGACTTGATGGATTGGATTAGATTTTCTGTCATGAACTGAAATTCAATATCATATGCTAAAAGCTGTACTTTATACTAAGATACACGTTTCAAAGCAGGAAGATCCATGATTCAATATGAAAAGTATGTACATTTTATTTCGTAGAATTCATATTATCTAGCATGTGAAACCTATGAGAAAAAACAAGAAGACTCGTCATTCTGCCTACGGATTCATCATTAAAAAAATCTAGAGTAGCAAGAGCAAAATCCACGTTTTACTTTACATTACACTTGAAAATAGTTTGCTCTTTTGCTGCTCATTTTCGCCTCATTCTTTGTAAAATGTACTCTGTTTATTTGTATTGGATTGTGGATGAATGAACCTGAGACAGAGAGAGAAAGAGAGAGGGAGGGAGGTTTGGCTTCAGAATTCTGCATAATCGTCATTGCATAATTCTGAAACTTGACCTGAGAGACATGATACATCCCTCTGGAATGAAAATACAGATTATCACGATTCTGATCATTTCAAATGCTCTCTGTATTATAGTTGATGCAGTAAAAGTATTTTGATACGAGAGATATAAATCTATAGATAGATGGAAAAATTATTCCTTGTTTTGAATGAAAGAGACAAAGTTGTCATTGACTCCCTTTTTCATTTCATTTCATTTGATCTCAATTCTCTCTCTGACAAGTAGTGATTGTTGATGCTTGATGCTTGATAGCTGACGGCTGATGGCTGATTTGATCATTACATGCTGTTGATTGTTGATATTATTCATTTGTTCCATTTCAATTCATTTGGAATTTCAAAGCATCTGTTTATGCGTTTCTGTGTGGTATGCGTCTTATTATTTTCAAAAATACTCTTCATATCGTAATATTTTGATATGAAATTTGCTATTTGTTATTCAATGTTTACAACTTTGATAAACGATTTACAGAGAAAAAATTCCAGTAGTAAAAAAACCAAGAGAATTTTGTTTCAATGGAACGTTTCACGTCAATCCAAAATCATAATTCGTAATATTTGATGTCAGTTCAAATGCTTGACTTGTAGCTTGTAGAATCAGACATCAGACTGCTTGACTGGAAAAATGTAAAATATGAAACACATGCACACGCATACATTTGGAATTTGGAATCTGGAGAGAAAATCAAAGTCCAAGTACATAAATGCTTAAAAAGCAGTATGTAAAGAAAGGAAAGAAGAAGAAGAAATAAAAACATTGTGAGTTCTGATGATGAGCAAAAGAGACACTTGCCTGAATGCTGAATGATAAAACATGTACAAAATGTCTTGTGTCTCATGTGTGTGAACTAAAGAACTAAAGTTGAGTTTTATTTTATGATAATTTATGTGTGTGCACAAGTCTGTGCCCCATTCCTTTGCAAATGAAATTGCTTGCTCCAAAACTTGTCGACACGCATTTGCACACTATATGTATTTTTGTCTCGTTTTCTCTTTCTCACTACTCACTACATGTTAAATGTACAACGTGCACTTGACACTACACACTACCCATTTCTTTAATTCATTCATTCATTTATTCACTACACTATGAACTGTGTAAGACATGTGTAATGTGTAGATATTTTGGATTTTGACTGGCTATGGCCTGCATTTGCATACATTTTTTTTCAAAAAAAAATAACTTTTAACCATCAACAAGTAAAACACAATGTTTGGAGTGTGGAGTATTTCAAATTGCATAATGTCGGTCGTCAACTCTGTCAGTAGTTAGTAGTATTGATAGAATGCTCCATGTTTGATTCGAGAAATGCGAGTGCATTTGTTTCAGCTTCGATCATAAAAATAGTATAATATAAAGAAGCTGTTGAAAGTTGAAAGTATTAAGTAGTTTCTTCCACTTCGCGTTTTGGCTTTATTATGAATTATGTTGCGTTTATAATGCAGTATTATTGAGTATGTATTTTTGAATCATCACAAATGACTATAATAACTAATAATGTTTCTTTATATATTTTTTTGTATTACAGGGATCTCGATTGATTGGTCAGATCATGCCTTGTGGTGGCCAGAGAGAAACATGTGGCTCACACGTACACGATTCACATTGGATCAGTACAGTGTCCAAGCGGATGCTCTCCTCTACTTCACTCCTGTCCATAAGGTATTCTATTTTCTATATATTCTATCGATACTTTTAAAAATGCATATGTGCCTTACATAATTTAGGATAGGATTTAATATTCAATGCAATAAACAACAAACTCTCCACTTTCCATCCTTTACCCTCTGTAGGAGATTATCATGTACAATGTAGATGTGTGTTTAGTGTTTAAATAAGTATGCACATTATCGCCATAAAATACTTATCCTTCTCACTCTCCTCTCCTATGACCATCTAACATTCACCATCTACCATACTAAATACTAATGAAATACACGATACACGGTACTCGATCATATTTACACGGTGTTAAAGTAAACCAGCTGACATTCGACATTCGATTGTTGTAATAAAATCCGGCGGCTGTCACTAGTCCGTTCAATGTACAATGTACAAGAGTACAAGCTGCACCCTATTGATATAGGATTATAAGGGCCTGCTGCTGTACGTAACAGTGGCTGAAGCAGTAGCAGTAGCAGTGATAAGAGAGGAATTGAGGGATTTTCACCAAAATCACAAATCGTTCTTATGTTGAATCCAAGCCAAGCCAAGCCAAACCAATATGCAATATTCATAAACAGATTACAGAGGCATGTTGTATTATTAATATTCATTTTTCTAGTTTCTAGCTTCTAGTGTTTATTGAAGGAAGTGAGAATTGAGGATGGAACTGTATTTTGTATTTCAGACACCTTGTACAATGTACATTTTACTCAGTTCTGTGGTTATTTCATATGCCATAATAATTTTGATAGGGTACAGTTTACAGTTTAGGGAAGTTGATATGAGTATGAATGTAGCTGGAGACTGGAGAGTCCACCATTTAGAATTCAGAATGTAGCTGGTTTTTGAAATTCAAGTACCGTGTTTTGAAGGTTAACCTAATCTGTGTACTGCTTACGTTAGTTGTATGCTATAAGTTTTGGGGAATGGATAGAATTACCAAAGATTAATTTCCCTCAAACGCATACATTTGAATTTTGAATGTCAAGTATTTGACGAGATTAATCACTTTTACTCTTCTGCCCTCTCCACTCTTCACTCTTTTCATTTTCCACTCCACTCCTGTACAAATAAATAATAAATAATCATATCACGCTGTATTATAATCATAATCATAGTATTTATATGTAGTAAAAGATATATAATATTATTATTATTATTATTGTATGTATACGTTTAGGATTTGAACATGTTTGTTATTTTTGTTTATTTATTTTGCAAAATGAATATATAGAACGCAGAAGACAATATTGTATATTTCATGTTTGATGTTTGATATGTTTCAGATGCTTCGTGTTCAACTGCCAGATCGACGAACGATGGACTGTAAAGTTGATTTCTCGATTAAAACTTTTAATGCTGTTGTTCAACTTTGTAAAGAACTCGGTAAGTTTTCTCTTTTAAAAATATGTTTCTAATATCTAATACTCTAGTAATTTCCTGTACCATGTACAATGTACAGTGTCAAAAGTATAAGTGTACAAGTGCATGAAAAATGAAGAAAGATGCCGATCGTCAATCGTCAATCTTAATTACCCTTTTAAAAGATATGAAAATTGAATGTGTGGACTGTGGAGATTGATGCAAAATATTATGGTGTCTTATAAATGTCAAACTCTATCATAATTTAGAAAGTTGGAATAAATATTAATTAGTTAAATAGATTGATAATATTTTTGGAGTCTGGAGTCTAGAATCTAGAGTTTGTATGAAAAACGGAAACTGGGATGGTTTTACATCTCCAATATTAGTAAAAAAAAAGTTGATATGATTTTAAGTTTTGAATTTTTTCATTTTACGCAACGCTGCTTGTTCTTTCATCACAGTCAAGTCAAGTTAAGTCAAATCAAATGCAGTCAGTTTCTTTTTTTCCCAGCTGCGTTATCAGCACCCTCCAAAATTTTTTTTGCTGATGATAACATGGTGAGAAAATATGACTTTTTAATGTCACTTTACACAGCTACAGAGTGACAGAGAGTGCACCATAAAATGTTGATGACTTACGACTACAACTACAACTACTGATTCTAATTTTGTATTTATCAGCTATCTTGTTCCTTGTATCTCGTATCTGGTCACTGGACAATCATCAACACTCAACGCTAATGCATTTATTGGATACACACAATATAATGTAATATAAAAAGATATAAGGAAAATGTGATAGGAATTATCAGTATCAGTATACAAGAGCTCCTATTCACTACTACTAAACTAAAATGTGTTGAAAATGCAAGTGTAAGCAGTTTTCGGAAGGATAAATGAGAGGAATGATTATGAGAATGCAAATACATACAACATGAATGTTTATGTATACTAAATGCTAAATGCGTAGACCGACAACGTCAACAGTCAACAAGCAACAACAACAATAATAATAATTCTCTATGATTCTCATTGAATGAAAAAATCCAAGCTATTTATCAGTACAGTATTTGTTGCTACAAGAAAACTATGATATCATTTTTAATTCTACTGTACTTGTATTTATACTTGTGCATTATGATTTCTACAACTTGTTTATGAAAACAATGTCACTCAAATTATTTGGATTTGGATTTATCATACTTATTTACTATTTTTTACATATGTTTGCAATTTTTTCTGTCTATTTTCATCACGTATTTATGTATTCAAAATTGCATTAATGTGTAATATCATTTACTTTCAAAAAAAATATGCGAGATAGCTTAGAAGTTGTCTCAAAAGCTCAGGGCTCAAAGTTCAAAAAATATATTATTTTGTACATCATGATAGATGAGATCAAATCTGCGTGAACACAAAGAGATATTTGTTACTACAGTACAATTTTTTGGTCTGAGACCAGAGTTTGAATCGTGAATCTAGAATCTAGAATCGTGAGAAATGTTTATGTTTATAAAATGTCAAATTCCTTACAGGAGAAATCTATAAAAGTCCTGTTGTTGTTTTGTGTCGTACACGTCTGTCTAGTTATGTCTACTTGGATCTTTTCTTTTTAAATGTGCTCCACACTCTACATTTTTTTTATCCTACAAAGAAAAAGAAACAGAAACAGAAGAAGACAGAGACGGAGATGGATAAAAAACATATGGATCATTTTAGATTTTAGAAATGTCCTTCTATTAGTCTCGCTGTTTATTTATTATTTTTATTTCTGCGTTCTCTTCCAAATACGTTTCAAGGTTATTCCTGTGCACAATCCACAGCTCTCCATGATTTTTATGTTTGTATTTTGATATTTGCAATTCGATTCAAGTTTCAAGTGCACTGATTTTGAAGAATCAAGATAAACTATTGGATTGAAACCTTGTAAAATGTACGTAGTATGCAAATACGAACACAAATGCTTGTAATGCATTTCATGTCCTTTAAATAAAATCAGTCATCATGCAGAGCTATTCCCAAAAATAGAGCGTGATTGATCTCTTTAGAAAAGTGTTCCTTTCTTCGTTTTAAAAATATCAGAAAGAGCAAATTCAAGATGAAAGACAAACAGGAATATTTTTATTTAAAGAGGAACTATTAAAAATTAGACCATGTTCAATGTCTGAGGAAAAATACTGAGATCACCATAAAATATAAAATATAAAATGCAATCTATAATCATAGAACATTGCTTAACAACCACCATCTCTCTTTAAAATTAGTAACTATATATATATACGTCAATTGGCAGTTACTAATTTTTTCCCAGTGAGAAATTTGACTACTGTTGACTGTTGACAAAATGGAAATATGGAACGTTTTTTGGAGTTGGTGTTTGGTTACTTGATTTTTTGATTAAATGTTTTCTACATGTTAAATGTCAGGTTATATTAATGTTAATGTCTTTCTACATATAGATAATATATGTACTTTCCATGCTCTTACTATCATCATCGTAGCATCGTCCTAGTCATCAGAATCATATTCCCAGAGAATACTATGTTGTGTAATGTAACACGTCATTTTGAATATACGCAGTATAGGCAGTACTTGCTACATACAAAAAATATAAAATTCTGTTTACTAGACACAAAAAATGTATCAAATTTTTACACCTACTGATAAGCCAAATATTGAATATGTATAAGGTATAATACATTCTAAGATGCACATGTCTTACGGTAAATGGACACCCCGAATTCAAAATTCAATATTCAGCACTCGTCCTCCTACTGTTTTGTTTCTTGTTCCTGGATTATCTGTTCATTAATCAGGAACACTAGACTCCTTGAAGGACTTTTTTTTATCCATTGGTTTCTTTCTGAACTATGTACAATAATTTCTATTTTCTATGATTGCATATTATATGACACATGACTGTGGTGAAATTATTATGGAATCAAGCTGAACTTCGAATGAATAAACAAATAAATAGATTTTGTATAGTTATAGTGGGGAAAGCATGAAAAAAGGAAAAGCTGTATGGTATTGAAATAACAGATGACCTTTGCATTCACTTACATTTTACATATTAGCAAGTCGTCAAGTACCAAGAGAATGGAGAATCAAGACTCGAGATGCACTGGATAAGATAATTAGAATAACAGAACTCAAGTCTAGAGTCTTAAGGCATCTGGCATTCCAGTTTGTCTGTTGCCTATTTTATTCATTCGGTTCATTAACAGACCGATTTATCTCTATATAATTGCTGAACGATTGAGAGAGAGAGAGAAACACCAGAATTCGGTCTTTTTTCCCCTGTCGATTGCATTTCCAGCTTGACAGTCCTATAGCCTATGGTGTATAGTGGAAAGTGTAGACTGTACACTGTACACTGAACAGTGAGCAAAGAGTGGACTGGAGAAATACTACTGAGGACTGAGAAGACGGAGGGAT
>JAQGBI010001245.1:0-10781 GCA_034698325.1 Sminthurinus elegans
ATACTGTTATTGGCACTAGAAAATAATACACACAATCTAAATTATGTTACAACTGCAGTTAACTGTCAATGATATAAAATTCATATAAATAATTATTGTAGAAAAAATACAAAATAATGTTACAGTAGAATTTTGGATAATTATTAACTCTTGGTTATATAAACTGCTAGATTATAAATTATTTTACTATTTTTTAAAAGCTGTTTATCCCTTATATTATTTCTGTTATATATAGTTATGTAGTTTTGGATTCCAGAGTAGGAGAACTAGGAGTTCATGATAAAAAGTTATAGAGTTTGTTTAGACTAGTTTAGCTCAAAAAAATAATAATTAAACTACCTATTATATTACGTACATTTATAATTTATATGAATACTACAACATGTAGAATATTTTGGATGTGTACTGCATGTTCGTTTTCATTTAGCAATTTTATAGTCCAAATATATTTATTTATTGTATAATTATTTGATTTCTTTTTTGTGTATATGTATAATATATGCATATCTATATAAGTAGAATATATATTATAGTAAGTACTTAGATGATTTATTTGATTTGTAGATGAGGCACCCTCTCAGCTCGTATATATATATGTATCTATAAATGTACCTCATTCATAAATTTAATGTGTCTTATGGACATTGATTATAATTTTTTGTTTTGTTTTTGTTTGGTTTCTTTGAAAACTAATGTTACTGGAAAAAAAAGACCATTATATGTGCAAACAGTAGAATAATATAATAACTATTTTTAAGATACTTTTTCCATTTCTTCTAAGAACAAAAAAAAAGGGAAAGAAAAGAAAAAACGTGATCAAAAATGGATACTATGCATTATGCATTAAGTAACTATGTAAAATACTAGAAACGTAACCAAATTTATTTACAATAAACCTATAATAATTGTGTAAAAAAAGTATAAATTTATATTATGCCTCTATATTGTTTATATTGTAAAGATTATGTTCGATAAACATACACAAAGAAATTTCCTTTTGTGAAAAAGTATGCATAAAAACTGAAAGATAAATATTACTAATAGCAATTCAATGCCCATGTTTATATGAGTACCTACAACAAAAGCGTATTCATTGTAATATATTTATTATGTATATATATATATATATTATGCATTAGAGGATGTAATATGTTTCATGTTAATTGTGTATAACTAAATATTATGCGTACTAAATTACTCTCTCTAGCATTATTCTATAAAAGCAATGACTTTCTTTTTTTTAAAAAAAGTTAACATTATTATTATATGTAACAATAAGTATGTATGTTGAAATTATTTTAATGAAATCGTAAAATTCGTAAAGCGCCTATTAAAATCTATACATTCACTTTGGGGTAAAGAAAAAAGCCGTATATATATATATATAATGTATATTGTACAGTGCTATCTGAATAATACTATACAATAAATGTAAATAAAGAAAAATCATTCTAAAATTGTGTAATATGATCACCTCTCTCGGATTTTGTATTTAGGAAACATGTATAATATTACATAAGAAATGGACCAGAATACATCATCATATTTTCTCACAAGTATAATAATAGCAAGTTTTTATTAAGGTTTTACTAACATTTACAGTATGAGTATAATATATTATTATACATAATATAGTTGTTTACTCATTACTCATACAATGTAAGTTTACAACCACGATGCACTTGATTTACCGATATACTTACATATTATAGCATAATAATTAAAATAATGAAGAATGACTAAATCATGTATTGAACTACATAACAACAATATAATATATATATATATATATATATATATACACGTGTATATTATAATGTTTCCCTTTTTTTTTAAATGTTAAAAACGATGGTATATGATATTTTACATATATCTAAAATGGCTTAACGACAAACCACAACAATAATTTAGCCCGTTGTTTTTCTTTTTTCACCTTCTTTGATTTTCATCTTTTAGTAAATATATCTTTAAATGTTTACTCGGTATCATGTTTAAAAACAGTTGTGAATGGGATTAATTCAGGCATAGGGATATCATCTCTAAATGGTCTGCTATTATCATATTTCTTTCCATAAAGGGAATCTTTGAAACCACGGTCACAGTAATCCCTAGGTTCCTTCATTTGAGCTGCATGTGGATATCCTTCATCACCAGGATATAATGGTCTACGGTTTTTAATCATACGCCATCCAGAAAGATTTGTCCAATCCTAAATGATGAAATAAAAAATAAAATCAATTAAAAATACATCTCTGAATTGTGTTTTCGCAGTGAGTTTTTCAAAGTAATATAAAATATAATGCATGTACATAATATATATTCAGATAGCTAAAACCAAAAGTATATAATATTGTACTGCAGATTGAAATGTCGTGCAACATTAGGGTTGTTAGTTTTGTTCCTGAACTATATTATATTATAACAATAAGAATAAAATTACCTGCAAATTGTATTTTAAATAGTAACCGATAAACATGGTACTCCAGAACAAAATTGCAACTTTTCCCAAATAAACTCGAGCAACTTTAGCCCGATATGTGCCCTACAAAATATAAGTAAATAATAATGTATTTGGATACATTATAATATTATTATTATGTCCATTAAATCCATATAAAAACATTTTATCAAATAATACCAAATATATTATAACTCTATCATATACGTACAATCAATGGTTCTAGAGGTTGAAATACGAAACGATCCATTGGCCAACGCATAGCTCTTCGAATTGGATTAAGAAGATGAGGAGATTCCCTTGCAATATACAGGGGTTCTCTTGGACTCAATCTTTGATCTTTAAGCCATTGTCTTCTCCAGGCTCTTTCAGCATCGGTCATTCCAGCAAGACGTTCTCGATCACGGTGTAATCGTCCCTCAATAGCCATGGGTTTTACCCCTGATGTCTCCGAATGCACGGATTTCCATGTCTCCGTGGTATTCGCCGTCATTTTTTATAACTTGTTGTTGACTTTTCTTGTCACTTCAACAATATACTCTCACTTTTGAATCACAACATAAACACACTACTAATAATTATTATTTATGTTCCAAGTTAATAAATTCTGGAACTGTTTACTATTTTTTATAATTCACCTTTGAAGATGTTGAATTCTGGCTCATTTTTTTTGTGGGAGATTGGAGGAATAATTTGAAATATTTGCTTTCACTTTTGCTTTCTCCTGTATACATTGAACCAATGTGTGTATTTTTGAGGAGTTTTTGGGAAAAATATTTTTGCAAGTTTTTTTAGTGAATTAAAATTTTATTTATATTACTTAGATTTTGTGTACCACTGATTATAGTGGTTAATTTTCATTAAACATGGCAAGTAAGATCGGAGCTACAATTCTTAAAAAGGTACAACATATTAATATTTATTTTTCATATATGAATAAAGTACATAGGTGGATTTAACTAAAAATATATATTATACATATTAATAAAATAATTAATGAAAATCTATAATAAATACCAAAGTCAATTATATTCACTATTATATTACAAATAGAACACACAAATTTAAATGTTATATTATGGTATATATTTTAGAGTACTGGATTGACAGGATTGGCCGTCGCTCAAAATCCTCATCATACTTTATCTGTAATGTATGGTAAAATTTTGAGAGCATTAAATAAAATGCCTGAAGATGCTGTTTATCGTAAAGCAACTGAGGATATTGTCAGACAACGTGCTAAGCTTGTTGAAACGGTTGGTTGGATTACATTGTTTTTACATTTTTTATCATTTTATAAACATACTTATGTATGTTTTATTATTTACATGTAAAAAAACGACATCCAAAAAGAGGTTTTGGTTTGTAAAACAACAACTTGCTGATTGAGTTTTGTATAATATACATGTATATGTGTATGTATTTCTTTTAGACTCCAGACATTTTAGAATTGGAAAAAAAGATTGGTGCTGGACAAATTGAAGAAGTAATCATTCAAGCTGAAAATGAAATGCTATTAAGTCGAAAGATGTTACAATGGAAGCCCTGGGAACCTTTGGTTACTGAAGCCCCTCCAAACCAATGGAAATGGCCCATTTAAATATCTAAATATTAAAATATATGTATGACATAATAATATAATAATAATACATACAATATAATATATTATACACGATAAAAGTAGACAAGTTTATTATTACAATTAATTTAGGTGTGTAGTTGTGTTACGATGTACGGTTCATCAGAATAAGAAGAATAGAAACAAAAATTTAATATGATGTATAATAATGATTATTTATATGTAGTAAGTATAGTTTGTGTTAATAACCATTGAAATATATAGCTTCTTATTATATATATTTATCTCAAAAAAGAGTGCTTCTAGTTAAGTACGAAACTATATACATATAAAAATGTAACATGTGTTATTAAATATTATTATATTGTTGTTACATTTTAACTTACAAATTAGTACACAGCAACAGTCTTGCAAAATACACGAGTACGTTAAAATGTGTGTATTATGTGTACATTTAAATATGACATGGTGAATAAATTATAGCAGTCGATTCATACAGCTGCATTAATTTAATACATCTTAATGTAGTCACAATGTGATTTTTTTTTTAAAGTAGAAAATACAATGAACTTCAATTTATTTGTAATTTTTTTTTAAATCTTCTAAATTGAAGTCAATTAAAGTTTAAAATTAAACTATGCATTTTCTACTGATGCTGTTTTTTTTTTCATCTCGTCAAAAAAAGTTCTAAATTACCCCATTGAAATTTCAAGGATGAATTTTGTAAAGTAATCAAAATTTCATCGGCGTTTTTTGTATTAATACACTGTTTACTGTTTATACTTTGAAGTTTTGTACAGTTATATGTAAATATAGAATTATTACCATATAATAAGTTATATCATGCATCTCATACTGAATTTTATTTAAACTGTGCATGTATTGATAGAAGTTATATTGAAGTAGACTTCATGGTCTGTAGCATGTAGAAGTTAAAAAAAGAGTAAGTATTATATATAGCTTAAAAGTTGATTCTAAATGTTGTACATTGAATATATATCCCGTTATAACCGTATAATTGCTATAAATTAGAACTCATTTAACACATTTATAATACAAATACATATAGTCACACTTTGATCATACATACATGACAAATATGCCACTCATCTTATACACACGAATGGAAAAGGCTAAAATCGTAACTTGAATATTTTATCAATTCAACATTCAACAAATACATGTACGGGTGATGTATGTACACTGAAAATTTTACAAAACTCTATCATATCAAAATGCTGATTAATTTAATGGTTATGTATGATGTACATATTATGTAATGTATATGTGTGCATTATTATTATTCTATCTACTACCATTCAAGGTCATAAAAGTAATTCACCTCTTCAAATATGACTCGCTTCTAAAAGCATCTCATATCAGCTCACCATTTCTATATCATATTGTTCACTGTGCCTCTACTGTTTCAAGTGCAACTGCTTTAATTCGAATCCAAACGCTGTTTTTGTTAAAAGGAAAAGAATTTATCCAAGTATAATAAAGCGGCTATAATTACAGAATTATAAGACGTTGAACAACTGAATAAAAAATACTAAAAAAGGTAAGGAATTTTTATAGATAAATATATATATGCATTATTATTGAGACGATTGAGTTTTTATTACGATATAGTTTACATATACAATGAAATCAAGGGGTATAGTCCCAACAAGTATAAATGATTATAACTCTGTTTGGTTTTCTTTCTTTTTTTTCAGATTTCCGATCGCAAGTGGTTATATTTAACTGCACAAAATGGGAGACAAGGAATTGAGCTTAGTCCCGGCAACAGTTGATGATATTACTCCAGAATGGTTGTCAAACCTTGTATCCAAAAAAATTAGTTCAAAAAACTTTAATATCAGTGGAAATGTCCATGCAGGCACGGGCTTTCTTTCAGAAATCTTACGCATTTCATGTGAAACGATAGAAGACGACAAGACAGAAAGTGAAAGTCGAGCTCTTAATCTAATTATAAAACTATTACCTGATGGTCTCACAGAAGCTTCCCTACAATCTCGAGAATTCCTGATAAGTGAGGGCCTAGATATAACTGAAATGAAATTTTATACTGTAGTTATGCCTGATATTTTGGAACAATTACCAGAAATTCAAAACTACATATGTCCATACCATACTGGTCATATTCAAGAAAATCCACGATCTTCTATTATTGTTTTGGAAGACCTAAAACCCCTTGGATATCGGACTTATTCTTTTGCTGAAAATATTTCAATGGATAAACTGGAGAACGCTGTTAAATTCTTAGCTAAATTGTACGTTATCTTTATACAGTTATTTGTCATTTTTCATATAATATAAATATGAGAAAAATGGAAAATTTACACATGATACATATGATACATACAAACAAATAGTATATAATATATATTACATAGTATGCATACTAAATCAGAGAGAGAGAGTATATATATGCAAATTTTCATTTATACATTTTACTTACGGTGGTGTCTTAATATTATTATAGTAAACTTGTTTGATTAATTGCAGCCATTTTGCAGCAAGTGCCGCTGAACTCAAGAGTGGAGTTCCTCTTAATAAGATGTACGATTTTCTGCAATGGAATGTTGATGAATGGTCATCCAATATTTATAATTTTTGTATGGAAGGCTTTGGAAAACTAGACAAATTTTTTGAGAAACAAAATGTTTCAGAAGAAATGAAAACGGCGTATGCTAGAATTATTCCAAAACGTAAACAAATCGTCCCAAAAGTTTATGCAGCCCAAAAAGAGTACCCTACTTTAATACATGCGGACTTATGGGTAAATTTTCAAAAATTTTCCACATCAGTATTCAATTATTAAAAATACAAGTATATTTTTAGTAACAAAACTCAAGCAAAATCCATCATGGCAGAAATGCAGTTAAAATATTAAAAACATATTATATACTAAGTAAATTTACTTGGTATGCCATTAAAATTTATTTTGTTTTTTTTTTTTTTTGAAAATTTCAGTCAAATAACTTATTGTATCACGAAAATGAAGAGAAACCAATGATTGCAATAGATTGGCAACTCCTCGCTTACAAAGACGGATTAGCAGACCTTGCTGTATTGATAGTATCAAGTTTACCACCTCAATTATTAAATAAGGAAAATTCAGATAGACTCCTTAGGCTTTATTATGATACACATAGTAACCTTTGTAAAGAGAAGGGCTTAAATGTCCTTATACGGCGAGAATATGAAGAAGTTTCAAAATTCTTTTTCACATATGGGATGGGTTTCACACTCTTCTGGTTCACTTTTGCTTATTTTCCTTTTGCATCAAATTTTCCTCGACTCATTAGAATTTATGAATTTCTTTACAAAGATGTGGACTTGGTTTCTTTTTTGGATAACCTATGAGCGTTTTTGTTGTGTCTCATTTTAATTTTTGAAATATTATGTATTATGTATTTTATATATTATATATAATGATGACAATCATGAATAATATATTATAAGACACGCATTTTTTTGTCAACTATAAGAAAACCTCTGGTAAGGAATAATAATTATTGTGTTAAAAATTGTACCACTTAATTTTCTGTGATGTTTTTTTTTCGGGTGATGGTTACAAAAAAATAATACTGCTTTTTTACTGTTTTTGTGTGCTTTTTACACTGTACAAAAACAAGCTCTATGTATACATATTATATAAGTAGGGCAAAATAAGTTTTAAAATATTTTATACTTTTATGGTGCTATTTAATATTTAATCAGATATTAGTGATTACACAAGGACACAGTGTATAATTTTCATAAATAGTATTCAATTTTTTTTTGTCTTTATTGTTCCTGTTAGATTCATGTACTATAATATATAATGTTATATGGAATAATTATAATAATGTATTAAATATACAAATTCATACTTTCTCTGAAAACGTTTTTGTTTTTTCACAATGACATTCTTGTAGGTTTACAAGTTACAATAAAATATTATGTAAACATTTCAGTTCTTCTATAATATAATACATATATACGTTATACGTATACTATCCATATAATATATTATATATAATTCAAATTACAATAAAATACGCTTTGTTATAATAATATATTGTCCTAACGCATTGTATCAAGTACATTATTTATTTTGGATCTATAGTGCATAAATCTTTGTTCTAATATCACTTTATGTGTATTATAGATTATAGTATCTTTTAACAATAAAATTTGCTTCATTTGCATATATATTATTATGTCACTTTAAATCCTCGTATTTTTCAAAAACACATTTACTTGCGTATATACATAATATAGAGAGAGAAAACTATAATATGTGTTGTAAAATGTATATATTATTGAGCAGAGTATCACGTTTGTACCCCTTTTCTCAATTGCTTAATTAGTTTTATCAGTATCATTATTCAGAGTATATTTATAATATATATATATTACGTGTAGAAATCAGCATAAAATATCATAATGCATGTATATATTATATTATTATACACTCTATATTATCTAAAGTTTGTTTATAACATTTCTTTTCTCATGTTTTATACATAAGAATCTTTAAATACATGTACATGTTGTTCTACATTCATTATCTCTCGTATCCTATTATACACATAAAACACGTTTTATTGGGTTTCGAGAAAATTTAACAATGAAAAATGACTAAAAATTAAATATTATTATGATCATGTCATCTTATAAAAAACAACAACAATGCTTTATCTACCCAAAAGTAAATCATCTCTGGGAGTGGATAGCCGTTTTGTAAATAAATATATAATAGAAATAAGAATGAATATAGCAGGTATACCTAAACCGATTGTGAGGACTAAAATGACGAGCAAACTGATACCATCAGGTGGTGGAGGACCAAAACCTATCAAAAAAAAATAAAAAAAATAAATACTGTCATTATAGGGGATTGATTTTTATTCCTTATATTCCTTATATATAGTGAACATGAATCATAATCCATGAATCATACAGTCATACATGCATGCTTTTTTGTGTAGAGTACAACTTTACCTGTCATGTAAGTCCAAGAAATATGTGGAGTTTTATTGTAAAATTCTCCAGAATTCCCAAATGTGATATTAGCAGTCTGAACGATGAGAGTACTTGTATCATTTCCATAAAAACTGAATAGAAAACTGTGATCCAATTGTCCAGCTGGAGTTTCATCTTGCAATGGGTAGATTATAACATCTCTATTCAATTAAAAATATAATAAGAAATACAAGTTTTACACCCAAATTATTTGGTAAGAATTAATATAGATGAAATTCCAATATTTTCTTATTCATATTACGCAAACGAGTATGTACAATGTTATGAATTATAAATTCAACGAATGATAAATTTCAGTGTTGACTAATATAATATATACATATAGTGTTGTATTATTTATACTTACATGGAATCTGAAATATCACGAACTTTAGCAGTGTAACTAATGGCTTTCCATTCTAAATAACTTTGATCATACTCATTAATTATGGGAGTTCGAAGGCTGTACATTTCAAAAACTCCTGGTGTATGTTCATCATCTAATTCTTTTGTTTTCTCAATTTTCATATCATGTGTTTCACTACTATTGATGTAAAGTCGTGGTAATTGTTGGACAAAGAGGAACTGTAGTCCAATACGAGATTTTGAAGTAAAATTATCCATCAATTCAACTTCATTTAAAGAAATGTCTACTTGACTTGAGTTCCCATTGTGACGCATATATGGTAAAATATCCGCATATCCATCTGTATTACGAACTTGTACCTGTGTGATATAATAACATAATTATTTTGTTTATAATGTTTAATATTTGCATAGTGTGGTACATAATTAATATATTATACTTTATACAATAAACAATACATTATTATTAATTATTATATTATAAGTAAGTACCGTAATTTTGGCATATCCATCAGACTTTCCAAATGGTTTAGAATCATACAAATTTGCAATATGTGTAAACTTGACGAGATCAGATCTATTCTGTATCAAATCACTTTCATCCAATTCCCATAAAAAGTTTTTGGTATCAAATCCATGTACAAAATTTTGATCAACTTTGTCAATGGTGATATTATTATTTGGATCATTGTAATTCCAAATCTAATGGAAAGAAAGACAAAAAAAAATAAGAAACACCTTCTATAAGTATTTATATAGTATTTATAATATTATTAATATATGTACAAAATTTACACACTTGACTAATATATTATATTATACGTTTCACTTCCTTTTACTGCTACAATTTCTAATTAGATCTCAATTTTGAGCATTTTGTATTGTATAATATTATTATTATTATTGTAAAAACTATGTAGTATTAAAAATAAAAAATGAAGATTATTACGTACAGTAGTCAAACTCGTCCCAAAACTATACAGCTCCTTTGGTTGAAATGATACACTCGGTGTTTTTCCCAATTCAAAATTTAGCCAATTTACAGTTAAATTGGTTTCTAATCTCGTTCGAGCAAGTAATAATGTTGGACAACCAATGAAACTCCAAACAAAATGTAAAGAATCTGAATGACTATCCGAACGCACATGAACTAAACTGACATTTTGACAATTATCATTCCCACTACATCCAGGATTCAATTGTACACTTAACTATATAATAAAAGAACATAGAAATATTAAAAGACACATTCAATTTGATATAGTAATGAATTTAATTCAATTCAGTTTTGTTATACATAATATATTATAGTTTATCATTAAAAATTAAAATATATTACATTTCTTTCGATTGTTGGTTTTG
>JAQGBI010001246.1:0-10773 GCA_034698325.1 Sminthurinus elegans
CACCATTTTGCTCACTCGCGCTACTTTACGCTGCAACAGTATACGACAGGGAGAGAGCAAAAAGGAGAAACGGCAACTTTGTGTACGAGCAAAGTGCAGAAACATACACAATGCTATCAAGCAAACTTTCGCAGATCCCAGACGATGTATTATATAATATGCATCAACAAATAATATTTTGTATCGTAATTTAAACTTAATGTTGAATGCTGAAGCTACCTTAAATCCTGGAAACCGTGAACGAAAAGTGTAGGTATTGTTTCCTTGCATTACAACACCCGGGTTCCACATAGCACCAGCAATTGTCTGCATAACTTCCAGTTTCTCTGGTTTGCTAGAGAAGTCCAACACAAGTTGCTCACTATCCTTGGTCGTCACATGAAGATCGAGAGCCATGTCTTTTTTGGGGGCAAAAAGTTGATCCGGCCCGACAATTAACAAGCCGTTAATTGCAGTCCGAGTCTTGGGGGTGAAGCTGATAAAAAGAAAAAGGAAAATCAAATTAATCGTTTCTTATAAATGGCCTTTGTTTCCATTGTACAGATGTTGGAGCCTAGAGCCTAAAATTTTTAAAACCAAGAGGCACATTAAGATTCTCACCTAAAAAGCACAAACATTGCCTCCCTCGGTCTCGTATCAAACGGCGTAGTAAACAAAGGTGCGTTTTGGTCACTGCAACAAATTACACTGTTTTAGCATCATGAAGTAAAGTAAAATATGGACTGCAGTCACCATGGTGACGATTTTATAGCTCCTTTAAACCATTAAAGATAAAAACTTTAGACCATCGAAGCAAAGCTGATTATAAAATTCAGTATCTTGTCTGCCTACTGTCCACTCTCACAGAAATGCTGTCGTTTACTCCAAACGAATTAGCCAAACTTGTCCGCCGTACTTCCAGATTTACCTGCTAGAGGCTGCCACTAGCGATTTCCAAATTTTCCCACTAGATGGCTACCTTAACAAAGAAAGACAGGTGGACGGACGGACACGACTACACATATTAATAGTCAGCTTTGCTTCCCAAAAATTTACTGAAGGAAATGATTACTCTTTGAGTGCGGAGGCCTGTGAAATCCCTATGATTTCCTCGGCACTGAGAATTCCTGTGGGGAAGACGTATTTGAAAAAATCCTTTTGGGACATGAGAGGAAATCGGATTAAAAACAAAAGGTGTCCAAGGATGTCTCGAATATTCTTCCCGTTTACTTCCCGTTCTTCCTGCTCGCACCGGAATTTGGCCCAGCTGACGGTAAAACATTGCAAAGGAAAGCAAGTATTACAAACAAAGAAATAAAATGACTCGATACTTTGCATAATTAGTTTAGTTGTCAATTGAGAATTGGGATTTTTACCTGTAAACTCCATTGAATAATTGTAATTCATCCACACGAAGCTCACTTTCGTTAAGTATCTTAGTTAAAGATTCAGCGGAGAACTTGTTGAATGTCTCATCCGTCATCAGCTCGGTCAAATTTCTAAATTAGTATATAATTTAGTATTATAATTTAAACTTTGATAAAATGTGTAAAAAAAATTCAACAAAGAGCATTACAGTTCAATACAAACGAGCCTCAAGTCTTCAGCCTGTGTACTTTGTACATACTTACTTTGTGATGAATTGCAGGGCCACTGCTTCAAGTTCCGGCTCATTTATCAATTTTAGAGCTTCATACGCCGCTGCAACAATACCCACTTTTAGATTTTTCTGGATTGTCCTTGCGCAAGCCTGCTGGATTTTTTTAACGTCGTATTTATTGGCAGCATAAAGCAAGTCAACAGTTTCCACGACCGATAATTCCAACTCCGATTCCAATTCAATCAAATCATCCATCCTTGAACTATCCGTCAGCAACA
This sequence comes from Sminthurinus elegans, assembly GCA_034698325.1. Taxonomy (NCBI): domain Eukaryota; kingdom Metazoa; phylum Arthropoda; class Collembola; order Symphypleona; family Katiannidae; genus Sminthurinus; species Sminthurinus elegans. The sequence continues at coordinate 1,858 of JAQGBI010001246.1, forward strand.
ACTGCAAGCAGACAGCAAATAAAAAATACATGACATTCATTCAGCACTCCTTTTTTTGCAACCACTTGTGTCTTTTGTTATTTATCTAAAAATCATAGCAAGTAAAATACCTTGAGAAACAGTCTGAATATTTTTGCTTCAATGTCCGGCACTTTTACAACTGAGCTTTTCCACTTGTCATCAAACATGGTCTCAAATACGGGAGAGAGTGAGCGGAGGAGGAAGACGAAAGCTTTGACCTCTTCTTCTTGTGAACCCACCAAAAAGGTCACGTCACCAATTTCATCCATTTTCCCTAATAGTTCTTCACGCAAGGTCTCGGCTTTTCGCCCACCTGCATTATCCATTTTCAAGCTTGAACCCCAACAGAAAAACTAATAACAGTGCAGAAAAAGAATTTCCGAATTATTACAGCGTGTGCAGTATGCAGTTCAGTCCGCAATTTAACCAAATAAATTGTTAGTTGTAGAATAAGGGATATAATTTAATCAACGGATTGTATATAGTAATGGATAAAGAACAATGAAAATTACACTAGTCTCTGCACTATGGACGGTGAACTTTTCCCTATAGGTTTTAGATGTCAAATGTGTGATGATTTGCTGACAAAATGCGGAATAAAACTGATTTTACTTGCAGATTAATTGGAGTTTGAAGTGTAACGAAATTACTTTTATTAACTGAATTTTTTCCAACAACTTTTCTCAAAAGGATGAAGGGAATTCCGAAGGAAGAGGATAAAAGATGAGACAAGACACACAAAAAGTGAACTTGTCGATTCTCGATAAAATATTAGAATGAGGAACAGCGGAAAGAGCGTGAGAGGAAATTCTAACTGGACTTTCCTATCTCATATCCCTTACATGCTGTGGAGTTCATCGCTCCATGAGCGAGGAGAAGAAGGATTTCGCTGAATCGACCCTTTCGGTCAAGGCCAAAGGCATAAAACAAATTTTATGCCTCTCACATATTCACAATGTTAAAGATAGGACGAGGGATTTTGGAAAGAGTCAAAACAATTAACATTGGAAAATAAAGTATGTACAATGTACAATGTACACCCATGTACATTGTACATCAGTTTTTCAAGAACATTCTCAAATAATATTTATGAGTTTAAAAACTCAAAACAAAAATAAACGCTCCCATTCCATTCCACCACTCACTCATTCATTGTATGGATGAAATCCACACTTCGTAAATTCAAAGACTGTCAACTGTCAATTTTAGACCTAAAAATCTGTCCATATGGAGTGTATAAAACACGGCATGTTTAGCTTTTAGGAGAGAATCTGTACGGACGTTTCTGATGCAGAGTCAAAAGACATCAAAAATATCGTATATTATGCTGTAAATGTAGGGGAACGTGGGGCAAACAAAATCACAGCCTTTGAAATTTAACTGCCATTTCCTTTTTCATTTAAAAAAATTTAGGTACGGTGTTTTAAAAAGGGATTATCAAGAGCTTAAAGGTGCATAATGAGTAGAACATTGTGATTCTCTGACGCTAGATGTCTCATGCGTCGCGGTCCATTTGAATGTGTATCATGTACATTCTCGAGGCCTCGAAATCCAGCTAATCACAATTAAATCCTATTTCTCATTCAATATTTAATTTTAATTGAGTTTATTGGGCTCAAAAGTTGCAGAATGCCCTGGAGAATAATCCCTACTGGAATAAAATCATTGAAATTAAATACTTTAGTCATAATAATAAAAACAATTTCCTTTGTAAACAGTGTCAACTTTAATCATAGTTTTAATGGACTTGTTAATTAAATATCAAGATAAAATAAGTAGAAATTATGCTCCATGCATTTTTCTATCGAATGAGCCCAATATTGTTGGATTTATTTGTGAATTGTGGAAAAAATAGGACTTTTACCGAAGCATCTTTTCCAATGCTTATGACATTCCCATTATGCACCTTTAAAACCGCTGACAGGTCCTAAAAAGTCCAAACTTTGAAAAAATTGGAACAAATTATAATAGTGGGAGTTAATTAAAGAGCAATTTTCCAATTGTTGTCGTGAGTGTATTAAAATTAAGCCCTGGTTGGGTTGAGTTGTTGAAGAGTTTTTGAAATGTTAAAATTTATTAAGCACAGATATATCTACTGTAATAAATTTACAAAGTAGAAAATTTTTGTAGCCCTCTAGTGTCAGCGAATCACTTCGGGCGGACTTCACGCAGGTTGCTGTCTGAGCTTGATTGTTATATCCCCATTTTCAATTTCAAAGGCCACCAATGCAAATTCCTGATGCCACTTAAATATAAAGAGAAACATCAAATTCGGATGAGCAGAAAAGGAAGGAAAACATCGTAGGCCCAGAAAATTGGATATTAAAAGAGATTGACAAAGGAATTGTATCATGTCTCCTTGTGGAGTGACTTTACTTTACTTACAGGGAAATCGTAACCAAAATGGTAAGTGTGTTGTGGTTTCATAGAAAGCGGCACATCCAGGGGAAAACAAATTTGGTAAACGCCGGTACAGTTGATTCTAGGGACAACATCTAATCCTGTTTCAACCTCGGAAATCCATAAGTAGGCACGACAGTTCGTTTTACGTCGGTCTGAAAGGATCCAAATTTCTACCTGCTCAATTGAAATTTCCTCACTTGGATGGTACCTATTTGAAAATCAAGTTAAAATAAATCATGCACATTTCACTCGCACATTTCAGTCAGATTTATAATTTAAAAGCATACGAAAATATATGTGTAAATGACTAATGAAATTGTCGTAGTCTTTGAAGGATGAATAATGAATAAGCTTTACTATAAATATTCTATGTACATGAAACCATTGTAACTGAGGTTTTTGGCTTTGTCCATTTTCATCTCATTTTCAGTAATCATGACTTTTCCGTCCGTTGTTTTGCAAATCATGTCAAGCCTCATTCCTTCTAACCGGTCTCCGTCATACATAAAACTGATTAGACGTGAGTGATCCACAGCCTAGAATATGCGAACACACATGCATTGTGTACATGTCTCAACTATTTATATTATGTATTTTATGGTACAAAAAGAAACAATTAGAAAGTAGTAGAAACAAAAACGGGGTTTGATAATAATTATACATTTGAAACTTGAATGTTGAATGTTGAAGCTACCTTAAATCCTGGAAACCGTGACCGGAAATGATAGATGTTTTTCGGTAGCATGACCAGAACCGAATTCCAAAGGAGACCAGTCGTACCCTGCGTAACTGCCAATTTCTCTGTCTCTGTTCTTCTAGACCAGTCCAGCACAAGTGGCTCACTGTCCTTGGCCGCCACATGAAGACCGAGAGCCACATCTTTTTCTGGGGCAAAAAGTTCATCCGGTCCGACAATGAACAAGCCGTTAATTGCAGTCCGAGCCTTGGGGGTGAAGCTGATAAAAAAAAATCAAAAGGATAATTTCTTATAAACGACCTTTGTTTCCATCTTAAAGATGTGGGAGCCTAGAGCCTAGACTTATTAAAACTACGAGGCAAATTAAGATTCTCACCTAAAAAGCTTCACAAACATAGCCTCCCTCTGTCTCGTATCAAACGGCGTAGTAAACAAAGGTGCGTCTTGGTCACTAGAAAAAAGTACACTGATTAAAGATCAATAAGTAAATTCTCTCTAAGTAAAGCCTTCAAAGCGTACATGCTTAAGGCTCCGGACGCGAAGCTGACTAGAAAAATACATCATCGTGTTTGTCAATCATTTTAGAAGTACTGCCATGTAGTTTATTCGAATTCTTAAAACTTTGACACTATAGTTCCGAATTTGGCCGCTAGGTGGCGCCACTAACAATCTCCAACTTTCCCGATAGGTGGCATATTTAAGAATCGACGCAAAGCGGACTCTAACTGGCGAAAGACGGACTGGCACGACAATTACAATAGTCAGCTTCGCTTCCCAAAAATTTAAAAGTTGATTGAAAGAAATGATTACTCTTTGAGTGCGGCGGCCTGTGAAATCCCTATGACTTCCTCGGGACTGAGAATTCCTGTGGGGAAGACGTGTTTAAAAAACTCTTTTTGGGACATGAGAGGAAATCGGACCAAAAACAAAAGTGGGCCAAGGATGTCTCGAATATTCTCCGCGTTTACTTCCCGTTCTCCTTGCTCGCACCGGAATTTTGCCCAGCTGAAAATAAAACATAATGAAAAAAAGTATTACAAACAAAGACATAAAATATCTCGGAACTTGACATAATTAATATAGTTGTGCATTGTGATTGCCACCTGTAAACTCCATTGAATAAAGTTAATTCATCCACACAAAGCTCACTTTCGTTAAGTATCTTAGTTAAAGATTCAGCGGAGAGCTTGTTGAATGTCTCATCCGTCATCAGCTCGGTCAAATTTCTAAATTATGTAGTATGCAAAAAAATCAGCAGGAGGGTAAAACTGTAACAATGTTGTACAAAGAACATTACACAGTTGAATACAAACGAGCCTCGAGCCTATGTACTTACTCTGTGATGAATTTCAGGACCACTGCTTCAAGTTCAGGCTCATTAATCAATTTCAGAGCTTCATAAGTCGTCGCAACAATGCCCACTTTTAGATTTTTCTGGATTGTCCTTGCGCAAGCCTGCTGGACTTTTTTAACGTCATATTTATTGGCAGCATAAAGCAAGTCAACAGTTTCCACAACTGACAATTCCAACTCCGATTCCAGTTCCATCAAATCATCCATCCTTGAACTATCCGTCAGCAACAACTGCAACAACACAAAGCAAGAAATATACACCACATTCGTTCATTCACAACTTTCTTTGCAACGGCAAACAAAATGTCTACAATCTACAACAAAAATCGTAGAGTAATTGTACTAAAAATTGTAATATCGATGAGTAAAAAATACCTTGAGAAGCAGTCTAAATATTTTTGCTTCGATCTCGGGTACTTTTACGACTGAGCTTTTCCACTTGTCATCGAACATGGTTTCAAATACGGGTGAGAGTGAGCGGAGGAGGAAGGTGAAAGCTTTGACCTCTTCTTCTTCTGAACCCACCAAAAAGATCACGTCCCCAGTTTCGCCCATTTTCCCAAATAGTTCATCACGTAAGGTGTCGGGGTTTTCAGCTGTTTCCTCCATTTTGATCCTTTTGCTCATTTTGATTTTATCCACGCTTGATCCGCAATTTGCAATTTGCAATAGCAAAATTGATAAAAATACAGACGCAGAATTCTCAAATTATTGCTACGTAAATTCAATGACTTCCAACAGCCAACTTCAGACCTCCAACTCTGTAAAAATATATTTACTGTGTGGAAAAAGTGTCTATTTAGCACTGAGGAGAGAATCTGTACGGAAGTTTTTGATGCAGAGTCGAGAGTGTCAAAAATATAGTGTATTATCCTGTAAATGCATAAATGCAGTGCAGTTTGAGCCGCAGTATGAAGTGTACACTGTACACTGTACACTGTACACACATCTCTCTCTCTCTCTCTCTCTCTCTCTCTCTCTCTCTCTCTGTCACTGGTTTAAATTTGATGATTCATGCACTCGCAAAGTGCAGAATCGGACGTTGATAACAAGATTATCTTGTGTTTACTATGCATCCAGAATGTAGAACAACATTGAGTCCTTGATTTAACTTGCAGCTCTCATATGCGAACAGCATGACCATGACCATGGACATTGGACATTGGACATTGGACATTGGACATATTTCATGTTTCATCCATTTGACATGAAATAAATACTCGTGTAGTTTTTAGACGCAGCAAAACGTTCTATTTAAGATGTACAAGTAATTTTATTTAACTTGCAAAAATACGTTCTTCCTTTTTGGCCTCTGCACAGTGCAAAATGTACAGTGTTGTCTTATTTATATTGGGCTGCTTATTCCTTTGAAATTACACAGCACAGCACATGTCTAATATCTATTCGCATGAGAAGACGATGAACACATGTACTCAATATTTATCCAACTCCTCTCCGTCAGAATGTGGATGTGAATGCTGGATGCTGGAGAAGTGGAAAGGGATAAACGTGAAGCATTCAGCTGCCAGCCCCTCGTTCCACAATCTTTCTACTCACATATCGTCTGTAGTCTGTGAATTGCTCTCCGTTTGTGTACTTGTTTGAGTTTGCGGCATTTTCAAAAACATCAGCTGTTCTGCTCTGCTCTGCTCTGGTTGAATGTTGGATGTGATTCCTAATACTTTGCTCAACTTGAACTCATCACTGTAAGTTTTTATTCCATTTTCAATTCAATGTTTCGCTCTCTTGAAATCGTTGTCAGTATGTAAAATATAAATAATAATTGTACAGTGTGTACAAACTACATACGACATACAGCATGAAGGCTTTAAAGTTGAAGAGAATTTTTGCAAAGTACAAAAGTATTTACATTCATCTCCAGCCCAGTTGTCATTAGAATCTACATGACATTACGTAAATGTTTATTTTTTCAGCTCTAATTGAAGAAAATTTACTTTTTAACACCATCACCGGTCCGCTCGGTCAGTTCAGTTTTCAGTTTTAATCAAAGTACCAGGTTATCCAAGTTAAACGTTTGAGTAAATTGGACATGGCACATGCAAATGGTGGAGAAAGTACAAGAAAAGTCAATTTGAATTTGGAAAATGCAGTAGTTCGTTCATCCCAGGTAAATACAAAATACAAATTGTGCTTGTAACATTTGTTAAAAATTAAAAGACATCATAAAATATGGAGTAGAAACGGAACACTGGAATAAAATGTGTAGCTGAGAACTGAGGCAGGTGCAATTTACTTATTTCATTTTCGCCCTTGTTTTTCGACAGCTGGAGCAACATGTTTTTAATTTTGTGTGGAAGGTTCATGACATCCCCCATGACCTGAATTGTTCTTTATATTTTGAGTCTCCAATTTTTACAGACCCGGAAACTGGAAATGAGTGGTTAGTCGGAAAAATCAACTGCCGTTTACTTTACTTTTAATTTACAAAGATACAAGTTTTTTTTGCGTATAATACCACGAATTTACAATTTACAATGATCATTTGTACTCACAATTCACAGGAGACTAAAACACATCCCAAACCCTTGCTACCGAAGGTTATGTATGTCAATGCAACTCGTTGGATGTGGAAGCGGTGAAATTATTCAAACGGCCTTGGAGTTGAACTTTTTGGATTCTGAAATGAAAAAAAGTTTATATTATACGAACCGTATGATATTTTTACCCCAAGAACATCCTCTAAAATATTTCACTAATATAACTGTCACTTTTTTGTATTTACTCTAAAAATCGTTGTCCTACAAGTCTTTCATCTCACATTGCACATCTCACACGTTTTTACCGTGTGTTGTGTGTTGTGCATTGTACATATTCAACAGATTCCTCCAAGGCTCATCAACCGAGAGGCGAGAACGAGGACTTTTTCGAAACTGTGGACCTTTACAGCATTGGCACATCTGACAGTCAATATTTATCAAGTGACGGTGCACTAATAATCCACATTGCCATGAAAACTACTCACATGCATCACAATCACAAGGATATCTCGGGACTTTCACAAAGAAAATGTAAAAATCGTCAAGTAGAGATCCTCGCCCAACAACTCCAAAATTTATGGCCCAATGACAAATTTTCCGATATCGCCCTGGTCACGGACAGAGGAACGAGATTTCCGGCATCTAAACTCATTCTTGCAGGTTATTTCCTTATAAAAATCACATTTGTCTTGACGTAGTTTTGTTTACAATGTACAGTGTACAGTTGCTGTCATTTATTTTTACAATCATGCGTATTTCAATATTTTTTCTAAATGTTTTTTTACTTATCAGCAAACAGTCCAGTTTTTCACGCCATGTTCAATTCGGAGATGAAAGAAGCCACAGAAAATCAGGTAAAAATTCCAGGTTTTTCTGATGATGTGCTCAGGGGATTTTTGGAATTTGTCTACATCGGCAGTGGCTCTGGATCTGGCTCTGAAAGTGACCAGATGGATGATTCCTGTCCGCTCAAGGAGAATGCAGCCGAACTGCTAAAATTTGCTGAAAAGTACGATGTGAAACATCTCAAAGAAGAATGTGAGAGGATTTTGATTCGAAATCTGACCATTGATAATGCGGCGGACATGCTCTATTTGGCTAGTTTCTTCAACTCGCCAGCACTCAAAGAGCAAGTGATCGAGTTTTTCAAAAGGTAATTTTTTATAAGTAGTAAAAATGTTTCATTTAATTTTTGTTTATTTTTTTTCATGCGTCCTCAAAATTTAAAACAACGGAAACGTGAAAGTTTCTAATTTGAATGCATTCAAATTTCAAATTATGAGGCAACGAACAAATGAATGATTTCCATGTCCGATTTTTGCCAAGCAAAACTGATTATTGAGAATTTTGTTTGTCTTTTGTCACAGGTACCGAAAGGAAGTTCAGAATACGCCGGCTTTCAAGCAGATGAAGATACAAAATCCTCAAGTCCTGTTAGAATTTTACAGCGAGTTGAATTAATGTCAAAGTTAAGATTTGTTTCATGACTTTTGATCGGAGTTTGTACAATTCACAATGTAAAAACTTTCCTACTGTATGCCTTTAGCAAAGCAAAAGTAAAATGCGGGAAATTCGAAAATTTCACAATTCGTTATTTATTTATTTGTAATATTTTTCCCATTTAAAGTAAATTGACAGCCGAATTAAGAATTTTTGGAACTAAAGTTATTTCTCCATTTTCATAGCGAAGAAATATCAATTCGAATAAATTTACCAATTGCAATTTTTACCTAAAAGCTCTGAAAGTTAATACAATAAATTTTATGAATAAAGTGCTCTCAAATTTTGGATTTTGAAAACAATCATCTTTGGGGATTTTATCATAAGCCAAATAATGTTGAGACCCTGGCTCCAAAAAATTTCCAGCGTGAGATAGCAAACGGCTGTGAGCCAACAATAAATCCAAAACTGAAAGTTGAGATGAACATTTGAATTCTGGAAGGA
>JAQGBI010001247.1:0-10769 GCA_034698325.1 Sminthurinus elegans
ATATATGTTATACTTTTTATCATACATTTATATAATATATTCTTATATTCGTCTATTTGTAGTTATAATCTTTTATTCTAATTAATAGTCATTATTACCTTAAATTACTAGTTTGTTTGTTTTAGATAGTATATGGTGTATTCAATGTTTCATAATAATATATATTGTATACATTATACATGTAGATTTCATAGCTTTTCATTGAGAATAATAATAGTAACTATATATGTACACTTCAACTACATCGAACATTTCTAATGGTTAACAATGGTTTTGTAGTTTTTTAACGTTTTAAATCTATACTAAGCTAAAGGCAGCAAACTTGGCCCTGAACCCCCTTGGAGAACAGATTTGAGAAGTTCTACATAAACAAAAACAAACATTTCATCTCAGTTAAGATTTTTATTTCGTACTTTGACTTTCGACTTTCGACTCTTTACGTTACTTTATATATACTATACTAAATATTAAATGTTACACATGTACATATGACATATGTATGTGATCTATAACAATAGTTTTTTTTTAACAAATGTGTAGTGATTCATATGATATATGATTCATATATTATATGTATCAGTTATTTATAAATTTATCATCATAAATCATATAATACTATACTCTACTGTGTTATACGAGAAAAACTATATATTCGACGTAAAAACTCAAAAAAAAAAAAACAACACATTAACAGCTACTATCACTAGTATTTCTATTATTATTATAAAGATTTTGAATGAAACACACCAGCAGACTGTGGTGACGTTTGAATAACAGAATGATTGCCGTGTCCATGATGATTATTGACTTTGCCTCCATTGGGGTGATTAGCATTGTTAGACTTTGGCTTTCTCTTGCGTGTCTATAATGTTAAAAGTCATGAGCAATGATTACATTTTTATCTCAAGTTGAGATTCCCAACAATCAGAACAATGAAAAAATTATTATACGTAATATAGCAAATTTCAGAAAATAGTTTCTAGAAAAAATGAAAAACAAGTATGGAACTGCAAATCATAGTTTTCCAACTTCTTAGATAGTACGAATAACCAAATATGTATGTGTATACCTGAATGGAATCTTTCTTCATAGCTAATGGCCGTGGAATCCCATGTAATTTGAAATACAGTCCTATAAGAAAACACATATAATATACGATTTTACGTGGTCCGTCCAAAAATTTCCTGTTGATGGCTGTAGTCATAATACATACTAAATAAACTCAATACAATATTTTGCGTACTCACCACATGCGTTGCAAACTGGTTCTCCCGTTTGATTTCGTCTCCAGAGGGAAGTTTTTTCTGTCCCACACTATCAAGTTATATCAGGCATAACACAGTGTTAGTATGTTAGTCATTCATATTTCATAAAAAAAACATTGAAAATACATATAGCATAAATTGTTGCACACGGTTTCTCTACAGGCATATGCCAGATGCCAGTAGGTAAAACAATTTGTGTGTACATTGTATAGTGTGCTATAAAGTACAAAATATTAAAACTGACTTACATTAGAACATGAAAGACCCATACGCCTTGAAGCACTCTGTAGTAAGAAAATGTAAGAAAAAGGAAATTAAAACATACTCTTGTATTTTCCAGGATTAATATAATATATTACTAAAAGTTTATAGCAGTGTATAACAAAAGTTTAATAGAATAAGTACAGAATACATAAAATATCAATAGATAAAGAATCATTAAATATGTCTGAAATATATATATGTATATGGAAACACATAAGTGAAGAATGAGAGGAGATACAATATAAAATGTGTATTATAGAAGATATAGTATAGTATATATATATAAAATAAAAGTAATGAAACAGTCTCGTGCAAATTGTTAAATATGTATTTAGTAAAGGGACATACCAGTCTTTGTTTAGGCTGCGTCGCAAATCCGTCTCGCTGATTTGATTTTGTAGAGAAACAGCCTGAACCTGCATAGAGAGAAAAAGAAAGACGGATTTACGACGTGCTATATATTATGTATATATGTACCTACATAACAGTTTTTATTATCTAATAATAAAAATAATAATAATTTTGATAATTATTATCATTATTATTACACATATAATTTTAGCAAAATATGGATAAAAAAAAGTCAATGTGTATACATTATACTATTGTAGTAATTTTGCAATCTTTTCAAAAGAAAAAAAAATTGAGCATTGAATTATATTATTGTTAAAAAAATTTCTTAACTACTGCACAATGCTAATGTGATATGTTCATGTATAATATTTTATAAAATATATTCTGGGTTGTATATATTCATTTATTTGAACTACACGTATAATATGTGCTATATATCTTCCTTAGTTGTGTGTAAAAGTTTCTGAACTTCTAAAATCCAAGCTTTATATGAATGATTTCATCAATTTCTCCCTTTGCTAACTTTCCCTTTCAAACTTTCTCTTTTTCCCTTTCACCCTACATCTCTCTCCATAATGTATTTTAAGACGACATATAATAAAATGTGGGTATAATATACTTTCTAAACTGAACTTTAAAAACTCACAACAACCCTTATTCTTCACTTATGTATATCATATATATTTTATAATATGTAATCCAAATTCAGATATATTTGATGGACTTTTGATGCGCATTTCTTCTGAGTTTATTGTTTGTATTCTTAAACAATAACTGAGAAACTCGTTTTTTAAGTCATTTCAGTGTATTATTTTATGTATTCATAACTATAAAAGCTGTCAAAAAAATGAATACTCAAAAGTTCTACCATTCTTTTCACAGGCTTGATTAATGGTCTATTCATGCCATTCATTTTGTGATACAAACCTACAACCAAAATAAATTGATTAATCATATCACAATAAAATATATACGTCATCATAGTTTTAAAAACCATGATGTTTAAAAATTTATTATAGTTTTAGCAGTTGCAATAATTTTCAAGGTGTATTCAGTATTCATGTTGTACGTAAGTAGTTTGTTTGTTCCGCACCACAAGCATTGCACAGGTAATGTCCAGTTCCATCTCTACGCCATAATGGAGTGCTCACTGCCCCACAATTGACGCACTCTCTTGACTCCGGTCCACACCAGTCGTCATCTTTTAGAAAACATGCCCACAGATCAATTTACTCTTCCCTAAATAGTATATAGTCTTTTTTTTTGTCCCTCACTCTAAACCCGTAATTAATTACGTGAACCCAAAATTTATGTACCCAAAATTTGTAAGGATTGATATGAACATTACTTTCACTCGAATCCTACTTTCAAATGTGTACAAAACACATTGTGTACATCCATTACAATAACCAATGTATATCAACACATTGTCATAAAATATATACCGCTATACAGATTTAAAACAGTGACACGGTATTTATAGTTGTATAATGCAATTATTATAACCTCTCTATAGTTCATTAATATTTGCAGTAAAATATTCGAGTTAGAAATGTAGCATACTCATACTGATATTAGAATAATGTAACAATAATAAATAAATCTTATTACTAAATAATATCTCTATATTATTGCTTCTATATCCTTTATTAATTCTACTCTGAAACTTTGTGAGCAGTTTCCATGTTCCATATATATAATATTATATTACATGAACTTTTGACAATAAAAACATTAGATGTTAGAAAATCTCGTCTTTTTCCAATATACATAAGATTATACTCATATATATATATACGCAAGTTTGGAATTCGGAATTTAATCTTATCTTATAAACTTTGTGATATATGTGATAAATGATACTACTATATTATGTATTTGCACTTGGCTTTCAAAACGGAGACTTGAATAATAATATAATCATTTCTTAAATGACATGAAGATATGTTGCTTTCAATCATCCAAAGTTTATATCATGTGTAAATGTTGTTTACTTTATTATAATAATATACCACCACATCATATATTACTTCTAAGACTTGGAAATAGCATTCATTTGTACATTTTTTGTATATTTATTCTGTATATTCTTTTGACTTTTGAAGATTTAGAAAACAACGCTTTTAACACGTGTAAAAGTAAAACTAGCATCTATTTTTTATTCTACATTATACTATACGTAACAAAAAAAAATCCATAGTGGTTTTTGTGTGTTAAAAAAACTCGGTGAACTCCTAAACTAGTACCTTTTACCATTTCACAGTTTCCCTGTGCTGTACATACAATATATATATGTTTTCTACCTAGTTACATACCTATGTATTTCTTTTATTTTCTTTACTTCAAGGTCATACAAAAAATAAGTTTCTTTTAACACTCAAAGTTATATATGTCCTGTATCAAAAATAGATTAAAAGTTACATATTCATACCCATTTTTAATTTTGATAACGTGGGGCACAGTTGTTATGTATATATATAAATATATGTACAAATAATAAAGAGCGTACATTTTCAACTTGTGTGGTGTGTAGTCTGTCCTTTAATGTATACTATATTTGATATTATATATATGCACTAAAAATCTGTAGTATATTACACATTAGCTACTATTTTTACATAATATAAGTTATAAGTGTACATAGAATCATAGAATGTGCAAACTTTGGAAGCTGAATCTTGCTCCTAGATTACAATATAGTGCATAACATATATGCATATATGTATATATATATATATGCATACTTAAGACACAGTATATAATATACATGGTAAGACGAGATAGAGACAGAGACGATTCTTAGATCATGTCTTATCAGTTAGAGAAGGAAAAACAAAGCCAAGACTCGTACATTGATGTTCTTTTATCATGTATTATTTTTACATCCATGATCCATACAGTAATATTTATATGAAGGACTGTCTCAAGTTGGTCAGTCAGCTTCACAGTCAAAAACTATTAAGACGAAGTACCAACCACAGTATCCAACGTTTTTATTCTGATTTGAACTGTTCAAACATGTATTCAAGTATGTGTGTGTAGTGTATATGAATATACTGTTTGTTTTGAGAAGACGTAGGAAACGAATAAAGAGCAATGAAAACAATGAGCATATTTATCTGTGTATCACAGAACTTCTTATTTGTTATAAATATATACACATAACATGTGTATTGTCCTAGTATGAAGTTTGAACAGTTTTTTTCCAGCTTTTGCGGTCATTGTAAGAGTTTACAGTTTGGTAATATCAGTAATATGATTTCCGTTCACAAATAAGCAGAAGACTCTCGATCCTCGATTTAATACGGATAGCAGTGTTACTTTTATATAATACAAATATATATAATATATATAATAATATATAAATATGTGGAGAAGAATCTATAATGGGTAAGTTGAGTAAGTAATCATAGAAAGTCACGTTATAAAATTGCTCACCTACTTAGTACTGACGCACACAAAAGAATACTCATACATGCATGTAATAAGTAATAATACATGATAATGGAGTATTAGTGAATAAAAATTTTTAGACAAGGGGACACAAAACGTAAAAGAAGTGCATGGATGTATCGACGACGTAAAAAACATAACATAGTTAAATATTTGGATTTTACCATTGTTAAAGTTACTTGCATATAATATTTTATATACATATATATATATTTGTATGTAAAAATAAGCAATTATTATCTCCTTCATTCTGTCTATGATTTCCTACACATAACTTCCGATAACACGATCCTTTGAGAGCTATATAAATTTCTATGTACTACTATTGTGAAATATTAAAATACAAGTATACAAGTGCTATAAACCACAGAAAATAGATAGTCAATACCCATATCATGTTTAGCGTTTAATGTTCTCTTCATCATCTTATTCAATCCCACTAGTAAAAACTTGGAGAGTTATAGACAATGAGATTTTCTCGCCTTTCTATATATATATATATACTCTGTAAATATATAATATATGACTGTCTTACTAAGTCTTTCTAAGAGACGCATTTGTAAATAGGGGATATGTATGCTGGCTCAAGTGATTATTTGTATATAAGAGAAATTCTAGAACAAATGGCAGTTGAATATTTTATTGTTTTATAATTTCATTTTTTTGGAACACCCTGATAGAGTCATAAAAATTTGACTACCCTTTACTGTTAACTACCAAACAAAAATCAATTCCATAAATACCAAGAGAGCGTGGGATATTTGATCCTTTTGTAAATGTATATACATATAATATATAATATTATTGTACAACCGCTAATTCCGTGCACATCAGTATTGTACTGGAGAGTACAGATGCTGAATATGGCCAAACATACAAAATACAAATAACGCTAGGAAAGTTGGATTATGTCACAATTTCTTTATTATTACTTATACTCAGAGCCTTAGATGTCTATACCATTGTTCACTCGCCACGATTATAAATCCACATTCACGTGGATATTTTGGTTATGTAATACAAAATACAAAGCTTAGTTACACAGCACAGATAGAAATAAGAACCAAAAGTGTTACATTATTGGTCATTAATGTTGTTCAGAAAGCAAAGGTATAGGATTTATATCATTTGATGTCTTTATATTATCTCATATTATATAATGACCTGTTCAGAGAACATCCTTACATATGATATAGAACAAAGGTATGTGTAAATTTAATAACTCCATCACGAGCGTAATATACAGTACATATTTTTGGTAGTATGAAAATGCATAAAGTTACATGTGTCATTTACCAAATTACAAAATCCACTATGAAGAAAATGAACATAGAATCAGATACTACACAGTACAAAGTGGACACAGAGTTCATAACTTTATCATATCTTTCAATGTCAAAATACGGAAACAGTCTCATAAGGATTGTTTAAACTGTGAATGAACTCCTGTAAATCCAACATCAACATAAACTGGGGACAGCAGGCCAGAACTGAGAAAATTGTCATCAAATGAGAAATGTAGTTTGGTTGAGCGTGTTGCATAATTTCCTATTTGTAGCGATCGTATTTGCAAAAAGTCTCATGTAAACAATATTACAACTTGAGACTTGAGATATCTTTGTTTATACTATATGTGAGAATAACTTTTTCCTTTTCCTAATTACAAAATGTATCTGTCCACACTCGTGCTCTGACTTTGTATCAGAGTCAGCCTATGTACAATGTACATTGCACACAGTATATTCCATCAGTGCTCAGTTCTGTTGTATACATAAAAATGTTACAACAAAAAAACACCGAACATATAATCAGAGTCGTACTTCATGCCGTGTGCATCATTCTTAATCTGTACAATACTTCTTTGTTAAGTATAAAATAAAAAAGGGTTTAAAAATGATGAAGGATACCGTGTATTAAACTTGCTACAACTTTTACAAGTCTTACGCAGTGACTCATTCATTTTAGCTCATGTGTACAGAGTACACAACAAGTTCCTTGCCTCAATTAATAATGACGTTCTGTATCTATATGATGTGTATTTAATATTTACAAATGACATCTGATTACATACGCACCAATAAATATGTATCAGCTAACAGCTGATAGTATTACAAGTACTACTCACTATAAATTTGTGTAAATGCAAGGGACTAACTACTACTGGACTCTGAGCAAATCATCACTATTTAATCATCAATAATACTATATCTTTATACTATATATATATTCATTACACGTTTATTTATCTATCGCTTTATCTTAGTACAACAAGTTAAATAAAGATGTAGTAGATGAGAATCTAAAATCTAAATCATGATTACAAGTAAATAAATCATCCCAAGATAAAAACAGAACAAGAAGATATCTTATTACAAAAGCCATTTACACAACTTCTCTTTGAATAATTTTTCTATCACTTTCCGGTAGAGCTGTGTACAATGACAATGATATTATGACAATACTTTATGCGTCGCAGTTTGTGATTCAAATCAGCCCTAAACTTTTTCGTCTCAACAGATATTAAACGAAGGTATTCAAATAGCTATGAACAATAAACATGAAGGCACAAACGTGCAATGTGTGCATACTTTCAATTCTCGATAGAGGCTACAAAACCACAAATATAACATTAAAAAATTCTTTGACCGTATTCGTTTTGAAAAAATTATATTGCAAATATAGCTTTATGTTTTTTTTTTATAGCGGCGTATTATCTACATTGTGTAGATGTAATGATATATTCGCATTGATGCGTGAATAATCAATAAAGATATATACTTTTATGTACGGTACATTTTGTACACATAACATCTACAATCTACAAGTTTCGAATTTTGATTAGGATGAAACCATTTGTGAATTATGCGTAAGTACTATCAAAAGTAAGTATGTGCCATTTCATTTATCAGTTTCCAGTATTTCGATTACCACAAATTATGCACTTGTGCATTTTATTGCATCAACGCTGATAATTTCAAAGTCCGTTCATAAGTGTTTGCGTAATGTGGAGTAGACTCTGATTTCTTCAACTTCTACCGTTTACATAATCTGGCTAGTGTTATATCTACATAATATATACTTGTTGCTAGTAACCCATCCTCGATTATCATTGTATTAATAGCTTGATGGCATGTAAATTTTTTCCGACTAGTTTTCTGGATAAAATTTTCGAGGAAAACTGAAAATTTGGTTGACAAGTTCTGGTAGATGTACACCGATTCATTTTGTGAAATTTTGTAATTGCCCTTAAACAGACTTTAACAGTAATTGCCATGAGTCTGGTTAAGGTCATGAAATTCTAATCTCAACAAACATCTTGTAAAGCAAGACTTGTATACATTCCAAAGAACCTATACTTTTCCCTGTGATATCAAAAGTTTAAAAACTACTGATTCCCATGAATATAATATGTGTACAAAATACAAACTCACAATTACTTTTGACACACTACTAATTTGTAGTTGAAAACTGTACGCAACAAGAAGGATTGCAGAGTGTAGAACCGTGCAACACATCAGTGTATCTTGAATATAAATGTAAATTACTAGCCTCGTCTTTGACAATTTGGAATTCTACACAATAGATACAAAATAGATAGATAATGATAACATAACTTACCATTGATAATGGCTGATTTTGATCTTGATGGTTGAATGTTTGATAAACCAGGTGAATACCCTAATGTGGATGGACTATTTGAATGGCTAGACTGATTGGCTGCACTTGATCCAGAAGTAAATCCAGCTACTCCAAGGTCTACACCTGGATAGCTACCCCAATGAAATCCTTCTCCAGCACTTCCATACTCTTTAAAAAGGTTTAAAAAAGGGAAAAGAATATCAACAAGATTTTTAGCATCTTTGTAACTTGTAGCTATAAATTGGATAAATACACATGAAGGAAAGACTTATACTACAAATGCAATGAAATATATCTAAGTTCCATTTATAATTTATAATAAATGCATAAAAATCATTGTAACTAGCATTCATCATAGTTATCGTAATTAGTGCTATGCGTACACTTTGAGATAACAACGGTCGTGATAATCAAACGACTTCCTACAACAAATATACATACACTAGTCTATAATCTAAGCTTGGCTAATCATCCTACGTACGACTCCTAATAGTACGTTAGCTACACTATGTATGAACTTTGAGTATGTCTAAAAGAGATACTTTTAGGAGAACCAAAAGTTAATGTTATCAAATATCAACATAATAAATTCAGTTGCATACTTGTATATGGTAAACAAAAGCAAAAGCTAATACTATATCATACTGCTGTTAGTTACACCAAAATAATTGCAATACAACTCAAGTTTACAAAAATAAATAATGTATAATGTACAATATTAAAGTTTTGTTACTATTTTATCATCAACATCGATTTTCGATTTCGATTAGAGCCAAAATGTACTGTAAACGTTGAACTGTTCAATCATAATATACCATTTAATTATTTTAATGACATTTTCTATAGAAAATAAAGAAATGAACTTTTACAGACTTTCCCTATCATCTGTAATCCGTAATTTGTAGTCATAGCTCATAAATGTCCCTGTTTTATACGGCGCCTACTTAAAATTAATTCGATAGCTTTTACATTAAACTATAATATAAAATGTACAAAGTCAAATTTTCAAATTGCATCTATATAGTTCAGTAACTAACTGCTTTAAAATATTAAGAAGGAGAGAAACGTACGAGTTGCATATGGAAGACCATGTAGGCTATTCCGTGAAGAAGCAAAGAAGCCAGGCAAACGATGTGGGAGAATACTTGTTTGTCCTTTGTAATTGTCTTCTATACCTGTAATAAAATTTGCAAACATTTTTAATTATAGCCTAATTTTTTTGTACATACATTCAATATCTCCAACTAATATACTGTTGTAAGCACAAAATTAGCTGCAGGGAAGGATCTCATGGGATTCTAATTATGTCTCATATGGTTATCTACAGTAATATTATGTAACATATATAAATACTTTTGATTTTCCAAAGGGGTAAAATTCTTGGGCGAGACACATACAAGTCAAGAATCTATACTCCAAATGAGCTTGCTATATAATATGATTTTCTTTCGGATATAAATAGCATGTATATGAGTTTTTAGAAAACATTGTCAACATCATAAAATGTGTCTCAAGATAATTTATGTCTTGTTTTATCAATTGGCATCTACCAAGTTTCATCAAATTATGAAAATCTATACTATTGTATAGTCCTTTTAGAAAAACAGCTAAAACTCTTTTTGTACGTGTATACATGTAAAAATGATACACAAGTACAGAATGTAGAAAAGCACCATGCCTGAGACGTCTGTAATAGGCTCATAGAATGAGATAATAGTTATATATTTATTTGTAAGAGAGAAGATGAGAACCTGTCGTAGTCGAGGTCCACGAGGATGTGCCAGGAGCTAAACT
>JAQGBI010001248.1:0-10767 GCA_034698325.1 Sminthurinus elegans
GTAATACCTTCATAGATATACCTTCGATTTGAGACAATGGGACCTTGACTTTTTGCAACTTTTTGAAAAATGGACCAACCTATTGATGAGCTTGTCACAGTCACTCAGGATTTCCTTCTGAGTGACTGAAGGCTGAATTTTACAAAAAAACATGGCCAAAAATGTTCAAGAACAGCAGGAAGATGTACAAACTGTCATTTGTTGAAAACTAAAAATAAAGTTCGTTTTTGTCATCATTTTTAAATTAAATGCCTGCAAAAATGTAACATAAAACATCTGAAAATTGTTGGTTTATAAAATATGTACAATGTACAATATACACTGTTTAGCAAAGCTTTAAAATACGAAGATAGTTGATCTCATGCACTACGTAAGTAGAAACTAGATACGATACATAATGAAAATACCAAGGATGGAATAACCTAAGTTTCAATGTATGAGCAAACGATGATTTTTTGAATATTCATTCATGTGTTTTAGCATGCAGATTCCATCTTTACAAGTCAATTTCAAGCACTACTTACTTAATGAGTAGATAATTTTACTTTTAAAGTTGAGTTGGCTGCACCTCAGGTGTATTCAAGTATAATGTACAACGCATACGCATACATTACGACTACTGCGAAAATATCCCGTCAAATCTAAAACAAGTGAGACGGAAAACATTTTGAGATTTTTTCATTAATGACAGCCAAGACTTTTTAACTCTTGACGTTTTAAGTATTGTGTGTAAGTGCAGAAACAAAAGATCAATTTTTTTACGAAAAGAATTGTTTAGTTTTTTAATACTGTGTTTTAGGTTTTATTGTACAAATGGCGGCAAATTCATTAGCTCGCTATTTAGTGCTATATTTAGTGCAATTAACTTTTATTTCCGAATTACAAAAAGTGTCTAGTTTAAATGTTATCGACATGACAGTTCGAAATTCATCAAACACAACATCATCTGAGCTTCCACTTTCTTCATCAATTGGAAAAATATCACCAGAAGTGAAATCAAATAAAAATAGCAGTGACATTCATCAGAAATTGCAACCACCAGAAGTCCGAGAAAATTGTCCGGTAAAACCAGTGTTTAAAAAATTAGTAGATGAAATACGATTTTGAATTTTCAGACAGTAGACATGTTTCAACTTTCTACTGTGTTTTCAGTACTGCGTTGGATCTGCTTGCAGTGACTGTATTCCCGGTTACATTTGGGACCCAAAAACGCTAGGAAAAGTTTTTGTTGCATTTGCTCTGGGAACTATTGGGTTTTTGGCCCTATTTTTTTTCTATCGAAAATGGTCCTTTGTCGACATCCCTTTTGGACATAGCAGGTAATTTTTGTCATCGAAATTCATCGAAGTTTTTAAATTAATGTACATCTTGTAGTAATACCTTTTTAATTGTCAATTGTCAATTTTCATTACCCTACAAGGAACTTTGGAGACAGCAGCGTTTGGATCCTGGAAACTGCCCAGCTCATACTGAGGGCAATCGAAGAATTCAATTATTGATGAGAATTTCATTTATTTTAAAAATTGACATAAAGTTTCACACACTGACAAAACTGAAAACTATAGATATACATTACACACAGAAATACTTAATGTATTGCTTAATGAATGAAGAGACTGAAACGGAACAACGGAAAAAATAAATGATGAATCAGGAACACTATTATTATTATTCATTAGTTTTGAATAAATTTGATTATGTTTCACTTTTTCTGCGTCATTTTCTACGTAGAACCAAGAACCAACGGCACACAGTTCTTCCGAGTTCACACTGTAAATGGTAAATGGGAAATTGTACATGTATAAAACTGTTTAATTATTCATGCACATACACTTGACGTGTCAGAGTCAGACGTTTAAATCTGGTAATATCCAGTAAAACATTTCAAAGTTGTAACTGGTAAATTGTAAGTAGTGTACAAATGCTACAATAACTGTTTAATTTCGTTGAGTTTAGTTTTTCCTGCAAGCATAAGTAATAGAGTTAAGGAAGTTGTTATTGATTCCGTTACCTAATACAGTTTTATTTCCAAACAAGAATAAGAATAAGAACAAGAACAAGAACAACTTTTGGCCCGTACATTCTAGATTGTACATTGAGTGTTGTACATACAGAGACACATTACACATTAACTTATTTAAAACATCCCCAAAGATTTTGGCAAAGTTTCTGTACAAGTCTGTAGCAGTGGCCGTCACTAATCCTGAGTAAGCAGAGTAAGCGGACAGACTCACTCAGCTAATACACAGAGTTATAGTCTGTAGTTTTTGTACTGTACATCTGTATCACTAGTCTTATTTAGAAATAAGTTGGCATTTACTTAACTCACTCTCTGACGCTGACGCTGACTCCAGCTCTGAGCCTCACTCTGACTCTGACTCACAATGGAGGATTCACACAAAGTTTTTCCATCGATATCATTACTGGTTCTTGTACTTGTACTTGCCTTGTCGTCATTATTTAATTTAATTGACAAGACAGAAGGGGCTGCAACTTCTTATTCCTTTTCTTCCTCTTCTCCTTCTGCTTCTCCACCTTCTTTTTCTACTCGATTAAGGCTGGAAGCAGAGGAAAATCAAGTAGAGGAAATTGCTCGTGTTCTCAATCCCACTAAAACTAACAGTTCCAATTCCAGTTCCAGTTCCAGTCTCAGCTCAACTAATGACCAAATGGAGACGACGACAAGGACAACGAACGATAAGCAACAGAGACATTTCTTTGTAGCGCCAAACATGGGAAAGAAGAAAAAGAAGAAAAGCACAACGACGGTGAGACCCATATCCATCTCATCCCATAACAACATCATCTCGGACAAAATGGACGAGGGAGAATTTTACTACACTTTTGAAAATGGAACTCACAGTCAGGGCATTTCCCATAGTAAACAAAATAAAACCGGCTCTAGCTCTGGCTCTAGTTCTAGTTCTAGTACTAACCAAACGGAGGATTATTTGTGTCCCATTCGATTCTTTTTCTTCACTTTCTGCCCAAGAGATTGGGCTTGGTGGAAAATAATATTCCCAAAATTTTAAATAGTTTTTATATTGTAATTAAAAGCTACCAACGATTTGATTTTGTTTTATACCAAAGAAGTTTTTTTATTTTTAAAGTATACTATGCTCATTTTTTACTAGGGTATGATTGATTATCGATAAGTTTAGAAGAGTTCCATTTATTTCATTATTTTTCTCCTCTCTCTCATTCTCTCTCTCTCGTCCTGTCAAAATAGTTCAGGTTTGTCCTTGTTCTCTCATCTCAATGTTTTTCCTATTACCAAAATTTCCTTGTTTAGAAATTTAGAGCAGATTGAAATCCTATTGAACTCTGATTAATAATTGATTATACATGTATGTACGAATGATAATTATTTCAGACTGAACAGGTGGAAGGTAGAACAGGAGCAAACGTGATGCAGTCTACTTTACCAATGTTTGAGTTGATCTTGGGAGCTGCAGCGCATGTTTTGTAAGTAAAAAAATAAAAAAAAGCATATTAAATAAAAAAATAAATATTATATTATGAAGAGGTTTTACAAGTTTTTTTCTGGATTTTCAAGATGGTTTATTGTCTTCCTCTATTTATGGCGAGCTGCATATTATAATATTGAGGATCCATACGCGACAGAAAGGTAATGCATCCATAATGTCTAATTTTCATACGTATGAATTACTGCGGCTATTTATAATTCTTTGTTATTTTTATATAAATTTCTTTTTGTGTAACATTTAGCCCCTACGGCCTTCCTGTAACCCCAGCTTCAAAAGGCAGAGGATTGGAATTGGAGGAAAGTCTAAGCTCTTTAAGACACTCGCTGGAAAAATATGTTGACATTTAATACATAATATTTATTTAGTAAATAAAAATGCAAACTTTGTACGGCTGTTGTTTTTAACACAACTCGTATTATCTAAATTTTTTCTGGATTTTTTAATCATTCTGCGTTCTGCTTACATACTACATGCATAATAAGTATCTAAGACAAAATGTACGTACTTTGTTTCTCATATCTTACACACGATCAAAAAGAGTCATAAGAAAAATTTATGAATGCATAGAAAATTAATGCTTACACGGCCGCAAAAGAGGAAGATAATATTTATTGTATGAGATTTCAAGTGCATTTAATCATATTCCTATTTGTATTTAGAATCTTTTTTAGGTGTCATTTTTATTTGAACCATCCGGCAGTTGGCATTTTAAACAAGATAAAACCTACGTTTCATTTTCCTCCATATGTACAAAATACAAAGGTAAAATGTAAAATGTGTAATAATCAACATTTTTATTGGGCAAAGTTTTTTCCATTGTACGTTGTATCAAGTACCAAGTATCAAGCATCTTGCTCTTGTAAAATGGAGGAACGTGTGGGTGTTGGAGGTCTCCACATTCCACATTCTACACTCCACAATCCACAGTTTACACAAGTGACATAAGAAACAGATAATTATGCAGTAGTGAGCAAGTAAATCTTTGAGATTGTTCAAAATTTCATGTTCTCAGAGTATTATTTGCCAAAGTTTTACCACATACCGAGTGTGAATCTAGTATCTAGAATCTAAAATGTAGGAACTGGAAACTAGAAAGTAGGTCTAGACAAATAGAGTAAAATATATTATGTATAATAATAGCAGTTGGAATCATACTGATGGGATGTGGGGAAGGAGGCCTGAAAAAAGAAGAAAAAGAAAAAGAGGATGGAGGCTGGAGATTGTAGATTGTACATTTTTAGATGTTATCTAGATTGTGAAAATGGGAAAAGAAAAGTAAGTAAGTAGAGTTAGAAAAGTCTAGAGACTAGGAGGAGAAAGAGATCTAGAAATATTTACTTAGTTGGTAGTAAATTTATACAGTAGACACATTTACGGTGTATATGTATCTTTTGTATAAGTATGTCTCTGTAGTCTGTACGTATTCATTCACATCCCACAGCACACAAAACTAAACCAAACCAAACCAAGCTAAGTCAAGCCAGGGAAGAAAAAAAATACTTAGGCAAATATTTGAAGTCGTGTTTCGGAACAGAGAAGACGAAAGCAAAGCAATTTGAACAAGTTTTTTTTCTCACTTTCTCTCCTCTGAATGTACATATGTAAATACACATGTAGCCGCTATTCACTATTCACCATTCAGAGTTTTTAAATCTTGTTGTTTGATAGCAGATAGATACTCAGATATGTACATGACTCGCTCCTTTTCTCCTCCATCCTTTTTTATCCATATTCCATATTGTAAATTGTGCACTGTGCTTTCACTCAGGATTTGTACATGTTCCCTTTTGAATGTGCATATTTTGTGCATGCAACTTTGTAGTTTTTAGTTGTAGTGGAATTGATATAACTTACATTTACATACATAATACAACAAGTTACAAGTTAGAGGAGCATATCGCTCACTCGACATCTTTTCTTTCTTTCTCGGTTCAAGTTTTTATAGTTTTTTCACATAGTTGAAAAACTTGTGCTCCCTCTCTTTTTTTGCTCCTCACTTTTCCAAAAAAATAATAACATGTACAATGTAGAATGTACATTGTGCATATCTATGTGTACAAATCTGCTTCCTGCACGTAAAAAGGCACTTGTTTTTTTTTCATTCTGTGAGAAGTTCAAAACTCTCATAGTCAGATGCAATTTCATTTAATCAGTTTATGCATGAAGTTCTACCGTAAATTCATAGAAGAAAAGGAAGAAAATACTTTTCTATTCCACAGTCAAAGTTCCCTTTTCTTTATTCTCTCTTCTTTATTCTGTACACTCGACACTCGAGACTCGACACTCGACACACTTGTAAAATGTATATTATTTTATATTATTTCTCTGGTGCGTTGAAATTGGTACACACTACACGCAGAGTGCTGCTGCTACTGGTACTGATACTATATCCGAGGACGAGCTAGAATTTTTTTCGTGGATAGGTATATAAAAGGCACTACAGGAGATATAGACAGAGACAGGGACAAAAAAAAGGAAATAGGAAATAGAGAAAGGAGACGCAGTGAGAGAAATAGACGAAGAAAAAAATATATTTAAGAGTGTCATTACACGAATTCTTTTCTTTCCCTCTATCTCATTTTTTCAAAAGTTGTACTATATGCATATTCTGATTTGTATTTATGTTGTACATTTTTTTGGAGAGGGGAGCGGGAAGTGGAAAGTGGGAAAACTGCGAGTGGGTGAGCAATGAAGAGATGGGATGAGATGAGTTGAGAACCACAGTGTTCGTGGTATCTATAATCTACATATACGATGCATACAAGCTACAAGGTAAAGAATATAGAATAGAGAAAGAGTTTTTTGCCATAGATTTGTAAGTGTGTACACTAGAGCAAGATGGATAAAAAGCATGAGAACTGAATCTGGATCCACATTCAGATTTAGAATCAGAATCAGAATCAGAACCGAAACCAAAACCAAAAGAAGAAGGAGAAGGAGAACAGAAAACCAGACCCGAGACCAACACTCTGGAGACACATAACAGAACAAAAGTGAGCATAAATCGTTTAAGTGTTTCTTGTTTCTAGTTCTTTCTCCCGTTTTCCATTCTCCAGCCAGTCTAACATCTACAATAAGTGTAAAATCACACAGATACAGATTCATTCTGTGTCTCTTTAAAATCCTCTCCCTCAGCGCCTCGAATTGGAATCTTCTCCCTTTTTACAGGTTCCTCCGCTTTCTACTTTCCACACTCTCTTTGGTTTTGGTGATTGTAATAGTAATGATGAGTATGACAATTTGCTATGTATCTACAATAGACAATGTGCAATGTTGTACAGAGTACAGAGCAAACTGCACACGGGTGCAGGGGGAAAGAATTTACCAGAGAATCCATTATCACCCACCTAATCATCCCATTTACCATTCTAGATTCCAGATTCCAGATTGTAGATTGTACATTCTCAGATTCAACTCCGAGCCAGAACTCAAAGCAACATAATGTAAAACATATGGGAGCGGGGATTTCAACCCCGGATTTAATTTTATACAGCTTCAATATTCAATATAATATCAGTAAAGAGTACAAAGTACAGGTTCTCCCATGTTACAAATCCACATTGTATGCAAACATTGTAGTAGACACACATGTGCATATGCAGCTCCAATAAAGATAACAAATGCTTCATGTTCGGCATATTCAAAGAATTTATTATTCATAATTTCACTCCACTGCTATATGCAAAATTTTTAGCATGAATTACGAAAACATAAAAATAAATTGAAATCAATGTCAAAATTGAACCAAACCAAAGAAACGAGAGAAAAAAGAGAGGGATAGAGAAATAGTTAAAGAAACCATAACCAAAATCCATTCAAAATTCAGTGCTATGATTTACCACTGACTTGAAAATTTCCAATTATTCAAAAAACTTGGATTCGTCTCGGAATTCGGAAGATGAAATTCCTTCTCCAATCAACATGTTTTTATAATTTTCAAAGTATTTTACATTAGGAAAACAGCCCTTAAAGTTTGAAGGACTAAAACAAAGAATTTGTTATAATTTTTCCTGCTTGCTGTAAACAACAACAATTATTATTATTATTGAAGTAATCAAGTCGATAAGCATGTAAAAACAACTTGTATAACTCCATCTATAGATTCATCATTGGCTAAAGATGGAGGAATTTTGTACTTTGTGATTTCTATTTTGTATTCAGTCCTTTTGTGTAGTGTGGGTGGTTAAAGTGAACATAAACGTGCACATAATAATAACATTTACAATGTACAATGTACAAACTAAAGACTAAAGACTACAGGCAAAGTTTCATCGAAACTGGGATGCTCTTGCTTTTAATACGATTAGTTGTAAACTTTGTATTGATTTTATTATAGGTACAAATCCACTTGGTCCCTTTTCCTCTTTATTCTTCTCACTCTTTTTGGAACATTCATGTAGTTATTTGATTTTTGGCTCTGCCGTAAAGTAAAGTGGAACTACTCTTGGAAATCCTATTTACTATTTATAAATATCACACACCGTACAATCTACAGACTTTGGGTGTATACACAATACATACATAAATCGCTCAAAGTTGTTCGTAGCAACGACACTAGAAACAGAAATAAATAGATACATGGCGATATAAAACAGCCTGGAGGTGGATTTAAATTAAAATTGTTCCTACTATTTGTTTTCCGTATCAATGGCTGTCATCCGATAAAGAAATAAATATAAAAGATGAAGAGTTTATGAGCTTTAGCTTTACAAAGAATCATTTTTATGTAGAAAAAAGGGATTACACTTTTCAGTTTGGTAAACCTCAAAACTCAATATCTAATATCCAATTTGAATAAAATTTTCAAAAATCTAATCCAATCCGATCAAAAAGTCATCCAACATGAGAGTTTCGTATGAATAAAAGGTAGAAGCAAAGTTTTAAAATTTATTCTTTATCTTTTGTATGTACATTGGCTACATTGTATTTCAACTCGACTTGTGCAAGGTACCTTGTTTTCTGACAAAATTGAATTTGTTTATGATAAACTGATGAGAAAATAAGTATGATCTATCCACAATCCAAAATGGAAAAGAAAAGAAACACAACGGTCCTCTAAAAAGATTTATCAAAATATCTATCTATCTTTCAGCATAAGCACAAAAAGGACAAAGGAAAAAGGGCAAAAAAACTTTCCCAATTCACCATTTTCGGTTGCTTGAAAATGATCGTAATTCTATTTGGTATTCTACGGCTGACTTTACATATAAAAAGTACAGTATACATATAGTGTACAGTGCACAGGTTACATGTAGAAAAGAGTAGAGTGTGTAAGAAGGTGGATGAAATGCGTTTTCCTCGTATTGACTCCATTATTGAATCTTCACACAGTCAATTGAGTTTTTTTCCGCAATAGGCCCACCTGGCGGCCGGAGCGGCTTATGAGTTCAGGCAAGAGCTTGAACTTGGAACCTCAAATATACAATACAATACAATACACTTTACAGTGTAAACTGTACAGTATATGCACCTTCTTGTTGGCGATCCTTCACTATTATATGCACATAAGCACCGCTCTCTTTAAAATGACAATGGAATAAGGATTGCAGTCAACTACCAACAACAAAAAGTTGGAAATGAATCGAAGGTAAAAACAGAAACAGAAAAGTGCAATATACATATGCAATTAGTCTCCATCGAATATCAATCCCACCCATTCCAGGGTCGCCCGTCAAATTGAAATTGAAAGACAGTAGTAAAAGTAGTTCACTACTTGGATTAGAGTAGCAAACAGTTGTGTGCGAGGACAGTTTGGCTAAAAATGCCCAAATTGCCAATTGTTACCGTTTTCATGTAAACATTGCCACGAAATTGCTTTTTTATGTGGTCATTTGCATTGTTTTGGGTTTTCAACGACACTCCTTGCAAATTTTCTTGTCCACTCATTTCTGGTGTTTCTAGATCCAATAAGCAATTTTGAGCATTCCACTCCCGTTATATCCAACTCATCCAGAAAAAACTCCATCATAATGTTGTATCAATTGTGCAAAACCACCATCCTTCTATTTTTGTTTGTTGCAATCGCAAGTTGTCACAAGTCACCGAGTGAGTCCAATTCCAGCCAAAATGTTGTCGAAAATCCAGAAGCGGAAGTGGCAGAAGCTCAAAAGCCAAGTTTAGTCAGAAGTAAACGAGTGCCATATTGGGGCCGTTATGGCGTAAGTACAATTAAAATACAATTATTTACAATAATGAAATTGGCACATCTGTAGTCATTGGTTAAAAAATACCAATTATTGCATTCGTGATTTGTGTATTCATGAATTTTCCTTGTCGACTTTTAGGGACCGCGACCGGGTTGCGACTATGCTTGTTCTACCACCGCCGACTGTCCTTGTGGAGGAGGTCTGTCCTAAATAAATATAAAATATCCTAGTGTACTGTTTATTATTGTTTTATAAAGGAGCAAATTGCTAAACAAGTTTTGTTCAAATTCCCGCGCCGAGTCCTCATTTCAGTTTTTTGTCTTTTTGTTTTCAATATGCCTATTTATTTTTTCCAGGATGGTTTTGTTATGGGGGAATATGCACTCTAAGACGTAACGTAAGTAATTTACGATTATTTACAATAATGAAATGTAGTCATCGGTAATAAATGATTATCGAAAAGATAATAAAAATTATTGCATTTGTGATTTGTGTATTCATGTAATTTCCATGTCGACTTGTAGGGCCGGCGGCCTAATTGCTATACAGAATGTAAATTATACGACCAAGAAGAAGACCCCTGTTATTGTCAAGGTCTGTCATAAATAAAAAAAATATCCTAGTGTGCTGTTTGTTATTGTTTTATAGAGGAGCGAATTGTTAAAGAAGTTTCGTTCAAATTCCCGCCCGAGTCGTCATTGTGTTTTAAATTTGTCTATTTATTTTTTCCAGGTTTTACATGTGTTCCGAACAACCCTAGTTCTGTTTATGGCAGATGCACGGACGGACGAGACTGATACGGGCGTTGATTGAACCAACAAGTAAGAAGTTTAGAATTTTAATTTTTGAATATGAGACCAAAAACTATATGAGAACTAATCGTGGTGATTGCGTCGCATAATGCTACAGAACGTGCTACAGCCATCCGTAACACATTCTTTAACGCTACGCGACGCCGTTACCAAGAATGGGCCCTCTGTATTATTTGTCGCTCCTATGATAATAATTATTTTGTTGTATTTCTTCAGTACAGAGATAAAAGAGTTGACTTGTTTGTCTTTAGTTGTTTGTTTTTGTTTTTGTTAATGTGAACCTGGTCCCTTGGTAACTTTTTCATGGCATGTTCCAGTTTC
>JAQGBI010001249.1:0-10764 GCA_034698325.1 Sminthurinus elegans
CGTACGAGATTTCTGTAGAAGAAACCACAGACTTTTCCTCCCATTTTATGAAATTGTATGAAACGTGTAGTGATCTAACTAACAGTTACTGATCTAAGCTCAGCCTGTGCCTGAATACTAAATACAGCTGAGTTTGGTACTAATGATGCAAGTATATGGAGTTATTATTGAGTATTGAGTAGAAAATCTGATTTCAATTTTTTCGCCAACATTTTCATTCTTGAGACTTTCTATGTTGTTTTTTATCATTTATAATTTATGAATCCAATTAAAAGACAGCAAAATTTCTCAATTTCCGAATGAAAAATCAGAGAAATCTTGTATGTATGAAGTATGAAGCATGAGCAATGGGTAGTCTAGATTATAGGTAGCACAGTATCCCAAACATGGAAATTTGCAATGCATATTTCATCTGTTCAATCCTGAACGGTATCTCTGCGTCTTATTTGATTAGTTACATGATACATGATAACAGCCAGAGTCAGGAAGTTGGGATCCGTATTTATGAAGACACGCTCATTTTTTATACAATATCCGTTTTCTGTTTCTGCTCTGCTCTGCGCTTTCCAGAGCTGTCCATCTTGAATGTTGAAAGGCAAAATTTTAATTGTAAACTTCTAATAAGGCAATATGAAGTAACACAATTATGTATGTTCTAGTCTGGGCTCTTGGCTCTGAGCTACAGGATAATTCATACTATAAAGCATGTTCCTTATGAATTCACTTTTTATTGTCCATCACTGAGCATTGAGTATTGAGTATTAAACATAAAATTGGCGTTATATAGAAATTAAATTTATAACGAGTTAAGAAATTGACGGAAAGTTACTCAATTTCAGTTGAGTTGCCAGTTACCACATCTCATTGAGTTTTCTGCATTGGCTTGAAATTGAAATTGAAAGGTAATGAATTAATTATGAAGCCCAAAGCCTCTGTATCCTACATGTATTCCACTCGTTAATTTCAGTTTTAAGTACATTGACAGCTTCTTTCTTTCATACATTTTTGAAGTTTCGCTTTCTTTCAAATATCAAATACCATACACCACACTTCACAGCCTTCTATATTGTACAGGTAGTCTATAGTTAATGCACAGCATGGGCAGCAGTGAATTCAACTATTTACGTGTAATATGCTCGGGGTAATAAAAAATGAAAATGCCCATATAAATTTAAAGTTGTTGAGGAATGTTATATAAAAGTATAAAGTTACATGAAGTCGAAAGCTTCGAATTATTGAAAACCATGTTATATTAAATACTGAATGCTACAACTGATTTCCCTTAAAGCTACTGATAATTTCCTATATACTTAAAAAAATGGATGTAGGATGTAGCATGTAAAATTTAAAACAGCGAGAGTGAGAGAGAGAGAGAGTCAGAGAGAAAACAACACAAAAATTAATTTAATTTTTTACTCGCCTGATTTCATTTATTTACAATATTAGCCCCGTGAATTTTAATCAACTATCAAATGAAAGGACATACAGTATGCAGAATGCAGACCTTTATACGAAATGTGACATGTGACAAATATTATAAGAACACTAAAGGAAAAAGGTTTTTTGGCAAAATCAACGAAATGAGTTTTTAAATTCAAGGGAAAGTATTTGTAAAATGTAAAATATGTCATGTCATGTTTTGTCACTAATTACTCAGATATTTACATGGTGGCTGCTGTCCTTAGTATCATAATCCATTATTATAATTCTTACTTTTTTCCTTCAAAACTCAAAACTCAAATCATGTGCACAACATCTTTTGTATTGGACTCTTGCAATTAAATATTATGTCTACAATTTACAATCTGCAGTCTATCTTGAATCTTGAATCATGGTGTTATGGAGCATAAAGCAATAGTACATGATACATTAAAAATCACAAAGAATGTTGCACAGAATGTTCATCAGTTGTATGAAGTATTTAAATACAGACTCATCTCTTCCACTCATTTGTGACAACGGGATTACAAAATATCCTTCATTTTTCTACTTGAATATATTATTAAAGACGGTACTAATTCTAGGCTGCTCATTGCTCATCTACGTCCAACGTATCATATCTATTATACCTTTGCTATTTTCATTATTACAACTACCACTTTTAAAAATTCATCAAATACATGCCATACAGATAGCATGGTCTTCTAACTCTTAACTCTCTCTCTCTCTCTCTCTCTCTCTCTCTCTCTGTCTGTACAGTTTACAGTTAAAGATTTTAAAGGTGATCGTAAATTATACATGGATTACGCAGAGAAGTGTGGCAATGCCAAAGAAAAAACCACTGGTCTTCTTCATGTTCACGGATTTAACAACGTCCATTCATACTGAATAGACAAAAAGCCTGTGCATACTGCCTATATTTCTTATGCATTCGATGAAGTAAAGAGCGTAGACTGTAGATGAGCGTTCGCTCGTCGTGTATTTATAATTTACAATCAAATCTCTAAGAAAAAAAGTAAAAGTGATGGGGAGTCGTCGAGTTTCGAGTTAATCACTGACTGATCAAACGTATGGATGTACGTATGCAGTAGTTATACATATTAGATTAGATTGGATTATGTTATATTAAAGAAAAATACGTGATGAGTTGCGTACGCTGAGACACATAGCATATATAGCATAGAATGTATACATTCATTCAGTTTTAAATTAAACGTAGAAAATATCCCTTTTCATACAATATTTTACATTCATTTTTCCCAATTAGTTCATAATTATAAAGCTAATTACAACAAGTTTAACAAGGCTACTCTCGGTTTTTCTATGAGTAAAAAGTAAAACGAAAGCTCCGCTCTTTTCATTCAACATTCAACGTTCGACGTTAAGAGTTCAGAAACATATTGAAAAAAATGACAGAAATAAAAGGAGAGAATGCTATATGCTGTGTAATGTGTAATATATGAGATTCATTCATCATTATATTATATGAACTATTGATAACTACTGAGTTTAAGTTTGAAACTACTGAATCCAAGCATTCGCTTTAATAATAAAGCTTACGCACCTTCATTCGTCTTTAAAAATAATAGCTGTAAAAACATGTTCTATGTTAGTATGTCGATTGAGATGTAAAAAAAATTCTTCATCACTGAGCACATTTTATGCGTTTTAAAGAAAGAGTAATAAATACACCTATAGTGCC
Organism: Sminthurinus elegans; assembly: GCA_034698325.1. Taxonomy (NCBI): domain Eukaryota; kingdom Metazoa; phylum Arthropoda; class Collembola; order Symphypleona; family Katiannidae; genus Sminthurinus; species Sminthurinus elegans. Next base: position 3,143 of record JAQGBI010001249.1, read on the forward strand.
TATAGCGCTACATTGTGCAATAAAAGTCTGTAGTATATTGTAGAAGAAGTTATGGCCAGAGAAAGTAATGTATAAGTAGATGGATATCTTTTGTATTAAAGGTTGACTTTTATTAAGGTAGGAGCAGTAGAAACCAAGAGAGTTTTAAATGTATCAAAAATAATTGTGTTATTGTTATGACTGTTTTATAATTACCTGAATTAAAATATTAACAATAATTATGCCAATAAATAATATGAAATACAATATACAATGGAAGGGAATGAAAAATCTTACCAATATTAGAACCAATCGGAACGTCCTCGAAGACGAAGAAACTAATTGACGATCCTCCATTTTTTAGAAAACAGCGTGAATCACCTATAAAAAGAAGAAAAGAGTGGTAATTAAGAATACGCCATCATTAATTTCAAAAATACTTCATTTAAGCTTTAAAAGATCTCCATTTCTGGAAAAGAGTCGACATTAAAAATGTATGTAAATATGTTACAAGTTAACATGGTCAGTAGTCAGTAGATATATGTAGTACAGTACACTTCTAACTGACCAAAGTGATGCTCACTTTTTGCAAAGTAGCTCTTCTTCTCTTCTTCATTTCTTCATTCTTATCAATGAAACCATCACTCAATTTTTTCATTTACTTAGATAATGTTCTTATTACTCATTTTTGCAAGTCTCGTGCAAGCATAACAAGTAACAAGACGTTTTATATTTATACACACTTTTTAACTTGAACACATCAACATTATGTCTGTATTCAGTATTATTACTTTGTATAATGAATATAGAGTTTAGAGATACTTAACGAGTATGTACTAAAAGGTTTAATGGAATTTCCTTTGATTCTCTCTCGTCTCTAGTCTCTGTTATTTTTTGTTCCCTTTTACATCATACTAAATCCTAATTCCAATCTTAAATCTGATGAGAATCTTGTGTATATACATTTAACTTATAACTTATTTTTACCTAAAAAGAGCATACTTTTTCTACCATAATTTGAACATCACGGATCTTCTTTTGTAGATCATGAAAATACATGCACATGTACACAACTTTGCTACTTAACTCAACACGATATGTACATTGTACAGTGTACAGTGTACATACAAGTAGAGTATGGAGTATAGATAGATATTGTAATATATTATGTAGACTGTAGACAGTAAACAGTACACATGAGCACTTAAACATAACTGCTAATGTCTAACACAAAACACAACCTCAAAAACAATAACATCTTTTAGTAAAAAGGAAACCATCACAAACAGTAGACCGACAGACATTAAAAAACCATTTTTTTATTCTACTGCCGATCTCAAATTCGTGGATTTTTGTTTTGTACAATCTTTATTGCAAAAATGAACGAGATATATTTTAGCTAAAGAGCTTTCAAATTTAAAGGTATGTTGAAAGCCCAATAGAAAAACAACATAAATCAATACACAGTTTTATGTAAATGAAAAAGCTAATTTTGAATCAGAATTGAATGCAAAGAAAACTGTTAAATAAGTTGTATCCAAGAAACTTTCATAATGTCATTAAAAAGTTGGTTTTATTCGTTATGCATTATTCATTATTCTATGCTATTTTTTATTCTTTATTCGAAGTATTCTAATCCTGTAGATTTACAACTTACAGCATGAAAGTGTGATGCAAAAGTGTGCAACTTTTGTAACATTTTATTGTCATATTATGGATTGAGTTTTAAAAATCCAAAATGAATTAGCTGGTGTTAAATAGAAGAAACTTTGGAGTTTGGAGTTTGGAACTCATTAGTCATTAGCCATGTTGAAGCTACATAACAAAGAAGCAGAAGAACAAGAAGAAGAAGGACGAATAAATATTTACGTAAACCTCAAATCTTAAATAATACTGAATATTAATACTGATAATGTGTAAAATACTTGCACAATATGATATTTCACACTATTAAAATAAAACTTGCTAGGTATTTTACAAGTCAGTTATAAAACTGCTACTTCCATCTTCAATGTATTCTTGTTCTAAATACGAAATGGAAGGCCAATGTATAATTAGCAAGTGACATTTCACTTAGCTCCGTCAAAGTACACAATATTTTAGTTTATGTACACTATACGTGCATTTTTCGTTCAACTTTTCTGATCTTTAATTTCTATTAGATATTTGTTATTTGTGGTCTTTTCTGTATTCTATTTTCTATAGATATACATTTTGTTTGTAGTTAGTAAGAAGATTCTTTCGTCGCTATAACCGAGCTTCATTTTCATTTTTCATTGTGTACTGAATTATGAGTCAGTATGCTACTGACTACTGACTACTGCCAAAGTAATTCATTCCCTATATTTAAACAGACTTGTGGTCTTTTTATGTCTTTTGATGAACTTATCACCAGCACTAGTGACTTACTGAGTGTGACTTGGTGAAATATCACGTTGTAATAATAATAAAAATGAAAATAAAAATGAATGAATGAATGACTTGGAAAACTTAGATCTGTATTGTGTATTGTGCACTGTGTACGTACATGTGCACAAATATAAAATTTGAATCATATTTTTGCACCTACACGCTCATTCCTTTCCTTTGCATCATATACAGAATCAAATATTAAACGTTCAGCTTTCAGTACTCAATACTCAAGAAGAAGCAGACGAAGAAGCATTGTGTACTTTATAATATATCTACGATAAAAAAAGGTACTGAAAGATTCCTCGTAGACGACTTGCCACTTTTTGATTTTGATGACAATGTTACTTCAGAGTGAGTTTGAGCAAGGACTTTCAAAGTGTCTAACAATAGGTCAGAACACAATAGACCCTTCAGTTGACAGCTACAACAGCAAACAGGAGTAGCAATATGTAAAATCCACGCTAAACACTACACACCAACAATAATAATGTCTTTCAGATTGAATTGTCATGTTTTCTCTTCCAACTCTTCCAATTCTTCCAAACTTCTTCTAACACTGAAACAGAATGTTGTGAATTGTGATGCACATTATGCATGAACAAATGATAACTTGTATTTATATTAGGTATTAGGTATTATGGTAATGGGAAATGACGATAGAGGATAGACGATGGTGATGGTGATGGCAATGGGAAGTTGACAATCAACAAATTTATGCAATTCATTTCATTTTCTCATCACTACTTTTCACATGCATACACAATACTGTAGTAGTATAAAGTTATCACATGTTCCACTCTCATGCTGCCCAAAGCCCAAAGCTCAAAACCCAAAGAATTTCAAAGAAGAATCAAAGGAAGAAGCTGAAAAGTTGAAGAGTGTTAATATGCGTGTATTTTGTGCATAGATAGGTAACGATTACAAATTTCCAGGTCAAAACACTTATCACATCACCTTCATCACACAATATACAAGACACAATGTCTATATTCTGTCTGATGTCTACTTTGATTTTGATGTTTTATATATTCAATAACAATGTATATCAAGAAGAAGAAGAATATGATGCACAAGACAAAATCGTACATTGAAGCATTTGACTTTTGGAATTTGTATAATCTTTTGTAACAATTTAACTTTGAAATCCTCATCATCGTCATTATCTGCACTACTGAAACTACATATTATAAAAGACTTGATAACTTTCGAATGTTTAGGTTTGACATCACACATCACACGTGTGGAATGTTGTATGACTGTAGCACTGCCACTAAGAAATGTAACAATATCCAACAGAGTTAAATTGAGAGTGCCGGAGGTTTACTATTTTAAAGGAGTTAATAACTTTCAGTTATATTAATAGTTGATACTACTAGTACAATAATAATAACACACGCGTTACAAGTTACAAGTCGTCATTGTATTATTATTACATCTCCCTGTACATTGTACATACTTGAAATAATAGCCATTTATTTATCTTTATCTTTATCGTCATGATGAGATACACTTATGCTCTTTGATGGTCAAAATCAAAATAAATGTCTCTATTAGTTGTCTTAGAGGCTTGAGCTTTGAGTAGCATCTCTGCATGTACAAATGTACATGGAGGTTACACAATGAAGAAACATAAACACTCTATTTCAGAATTATCTGCAATCTGTATCAATGACTGCGCTTCATTCATTCAACCGTCAGGTTTGACGTGAAACTTGAAACTTGGAGCTTGAAAAATACTAGAGTCATCAAATGAGTTGTAAATTTAGAATTGAGAATTTGGAATTTTTCGTAGGATGATTTGTTACCCAATTCCCATTTCTGTTTCTGTTTCTCATTCTCAAAATCTGTGCTTGTATTGTTTCATGGATGTTCATTCAAAATCATCATCCATCATCATGTTTCAAAACTGCTCAAAGTTTATAGTTTTGGCTATACTTTGCTCAAATGTACATAAATGTACTTCACTTATTGTTAGACAGAGTAAAAGAGACAAGAGCTTTTATTCGGTCACTTTTCTCTAAGTATTTCTTGTCTTTGTCTTAAAATTAACAAGTGCATATTGTACAAAAAATACAAAAGCGTTAAATGTGGTATAGCACAATTGCATATGCATAAATAGAGAATAAAGAGAGGCTCAAATCATTCATCGAGTGTAGAGCTCCAAAATTATCAATCCAGATACATAATAAAGTACATACAGAACGATCTATATTCTATGTACTACATCTGTATACTAGATGCATGTGTAATGTATATTTCTTTTGCATCTTCATCGCCTCTTTTTATTCCTTATTGGTTTGTACTTTTTTATATAGAAGATTTCAACTGCTGCTACGATACTTTTTGAGCTGTTGCTCTTGCCTCGCGTGAGACCAAAAAATTTACAATTTACCAATTTACCACACACACGTGTGTTTTGTGTGGTATTTATGAGATGTGTAGTAAGTAGTAGTAGTAGATAGATTATTATTATGAGTCCTAGAATATTCTGTATTCTTTAGTCTGTCGCTCTCTCTCAATTTCAAATTCTTAATCCTCGTCTTTTACGCATTTACATGCAACTGAAGAAGCAAAATTGTAGTGTGTAATGTGTAGTCTGTATTCGTATTCCTATTCGCATTGAAAATTGTGAATGATAAAAAATTTACGAGTATTATGTAGCAGAGGATAGATTTCTGCATAAACCCTTTTAATTATGATTAGCGCTGCGTGTTTCCATTTTCATGCATACATAAAAACAGTACAAAGCAGGCGATGGAGAAAACCTAAAAAGTTCATTCTACCCGTTATTTTTTCGCTACATATTTTACATACAAACTCAAAACTCAAAGCTCAAAGAGTATATAAACTTCATGATTCTCATGATGATAAATAATACAGGAAAACATGAGGAAAATATGCAACTGCACGCAGAATTTTATGCGTAGTGCAATTTTTCCGTAGTCAAATTATTCATGAGCAGTAAAAAATGCGTAATAACGCGGCCTAGACTTTAGACTTTAGTATAAATTAAACTAAATGATTTGTAATGTATCTATCTTTAAAAAGAGAACAAACATGAACTCTAAAATATGGTAAATGCTAAATGGTGGCAGTATGAACATAAATAAATAAATAAAAAAAGAGTGTAGCTCACATGCACATTGAAAATTGTAAATGTTTTGCATTTGGAAATTGCAGTACACTAATTTTATAACACTGTCTGATGTCTGATCTGTTTCAATTTTTAATGCATCAGCAGTACTGTGAATATCAAGTTCCAAGTGTATAAAATGTACACGCACTATTTGTTCGACAACTTACACATGAATCATGATGCATAGTAGGAGGAAAGATCATGAATAAATGCATGATGTGGAGTGTAGTGTTGAGAGATGGAAATACAAACGATCATCACTATGTATTTTTAAACGTGTTATAGAAACAAATAGGTATGGTGATGATGCTGATTCTCTCTACATGAATCATCTGCTTTCTTTTTTCATTTTGTCATTGATCCACACAGTCATCATCTATTATTTTATTATTATACATCTTGAGATAGATGACATTTTATCAACTGTAAATCAAGAATCAAGAAGCAATATAGTTCTCCCCATACCGTACATGTTTACAATGTACATCGTACATAGTCCTCTTGAAACACACACAGCCTTTGTTCTTGCGACACTGTACATTGTACATGAATTTAAACATGTACAATGTTCAATTGTAATTTACTCTTTTTTTTTCACTCCAATTTCAACGGCGACGGAGCCACCCATTTTTTGACCCGAACGATTTTTTTCAAAAGAATGATTTTTGATTTTGATTCCTTTTCTTATCTTTGTTTGTTGTTCTTTTTTTTGCAAATCATGCATACACTAACCCACTAATCAATTTTCAATAGAGAATGTGTATCAAGTACGAAGTAAGAAGTATAGACGAGAACGCTGTATTCGTCGTGGGATGAGGTTTGTCTTCTGGCCATTTGCCATTCGTCATTAGCAAAACTCCTAGTTTTCCGTCACTATCAACTATCAACATATAATATACTATATACTCCTTGTCGATAAACAATTGCATTTCACTCATTATCATACAATGCAAATGAATAATATCCTACAGTTGCAATTTGTAAATCAACACGAACAAAACTCACTACAGTTTTTTTCCATTCTACTTTCCTTTTAATAATTCTATCCGATTCATTTTGGCAAACCTTTTATTTACTTTTTTCTGCATAATTTTACCCAAATTCAAAGCTTGCGTACTGAAATAGCGTTTGATGTATGTTGTTTGATGTACCGCCGCATAAAAAATTGCAGTCAAATTTGTACACATTACACATGTACATTTCCGCAGGTGTAAACTCAGAATTATGAAATGTTGATTGAATTTTGAAAGCTTGACGTTTACGTTTAAAAATGAGATCAAAATTTTGTTTTACTACAAGTTTACATTAAACATTTGAAATACTTTTTGTACATCAAACAAAATACAAAACGTTTGATGGTGAGTGTTATACTTTTACTGCCAAACTTCAATCAACAGGATCCATCAATATCTATTACGCATTTATATTATCTGGCTGAACATTGAACACTGAGCACTGCGAACATCATATTTTTTTGTACACTTGGCCTCTTTTTTCCCCTCCATGGAAATCAATTTTTATCCTCAACGCGTTGACGCTTAAAATGAAAAGTGCAAAAAAAGAGACAAAGACAAAATGATTCATGTACGAAAAGATAAAAACTTTGAATTCGACACTTCCGATGATGATAAGAATTTAATACAGCATTCACTTTTATTGTTTACCTTGTTTACATTTACAATTTATGCGTTTATGTGGCTATTTCAACATCAGAAGCAACAATTCATCGCTCTCCTTTCCATTTCACACCATCCCAAATGGAGTGCATAATGGATAAACTATTGCATTTGTGTCCAAAAACAGAGATTAAAGGTTGTGTAACCACGACTAAACAACTTGACAATAAACGACAAATAATGGTAAATACAATTCCATTCTTTTTTTCTTAACCTCATGTAATCTGGCGGTATTGTAATTATTTTGTTCTATAGACGATATAAAATAAAAATACAAAAATTTTTTGCTTATGCTAAAAAAGAAAAAAGAATCGTTTTCGCCGAAGGAAGTATTTTTAAAACTTTTGTAAGGGCGAAACTAAGTGGATTTTGATAGCATCCATCAAAAATAATAAATTTTTATGAATACGCCAAAAGGC
>JAQGBI010001250.1:0-10762 GCA_034698325.1 Sminthurinus elegans
GTTGTACCCAGTATCAGAAACGCGTGTTTGAAGTGATTTTAGAGAGCTGTCTTTAGAATTTTCTACAGCTCAAAGTACATGTCCTAGAGACTTGAAAACCGACATACCAAGTTATTAGACTATGAGGAATCTGAAAAAAAATATTTCAGATTCCTCCGAGTCATCCGGAGTCTACAATTTTTAATTAAAGACACAAGAAAATTAGTCGCCAAGGCCACCCCCCCCCCTCAAACACCCATTCTTAAGTTTCCGGGATATTTTGGGACCTTGAAAATTTTAGAGATTTTATGAAAAATCAGACAGCATTTTTAATTTTTTCTCATTCAAATTCAATTCTGAGTTATGAGGCAATCTCATAAAAATTGGCCGAATTTTAAGGGAAAGTTCACCTTTTTGTATCTAATGTAAATGTGGGTAAAAATCTAAGGGACACATAACAGCTTGAACGCGTGAACCAATCTTGATGATTCATACAGAACATTGTAGGGAAAACATAGGAGAATTTTGTTTGAAACATGAGAATCCTATAATACGACTTCTACTAATTTTAATTTTAATTTCCCCGTCCGAAGAAAACCTGTCGCATTGCAAGTATCCATGACGTTTGTGTCGATTGAAAGAAATGTCATGGATACTTGCAATTCGACAGGTTTTCTTCGGATGGGGAAATTAAAATTAGTAGATCTCGTATTCCAGGATTCTCATGTTTCAAACAAAATTTTCCTATGTTTTCCATACAATATCCTGTATGAATCATCAAGATTGGTTCACCCGTTCAAGCTGTGATCTGCCCCTTAAGGAATAATTTGAAGAAAAGTGAGAATTTTTGACGAGTTTTTAACAATTTCGAGTTCAAAATTCATGATTTGTGCTATGAAAAGTTGAAGTTTCCAATTCCGGGACATTTGGAGTCCCGGGAGACCTCTGCCCGGGACCCGAAACCGGTACGGTCAGACACGTACGCAACCGTACGTGTCCTTGTTGGGCCATTTATTCAAACCACAAAATTTTTTAACTGGCATCAAAGTATTACATTTACTACATGAGGTTCTCGTAAACTGCAGTGTTTTGACATCGTTTGAAATTTTCATAGTCGTAGAAACAACTTTTACTCAGACTGTAAGCGTAGTGCAGTTATTGCCAGTACCGACGGCTAAACCCAGTTTTGACGAAGGCAACCGATGAAAAAGATTTTAACATGTCCAATTACGAGCTGTGATTATTATGGGCCAAAAAACTGATTTAAAACAAATTCTGTTTTGTATCATTTACTAGTGAAAAAATAACAATAATTTTTGCATGGATAAAAACGAGAATAACATAACCACCCCGCTTACACTAGATAGAATTGGAAATTTTTTACAGGCCTAGTCCAAATTTTGAGCTGGCGGCGCCACTGATGAAAGGTGGATTGTCAATTCACAATGCACATTGCACATGGCTTGCAAATCACAAATAAAATCAAATTCTCTTGTCTGAAAAAAGCATCTAAGCTTTAAAATTTAGAGTGACAGGAAAATGCAGTTGGCGTTGACAATTGGAATCAAGAATCAAGAATGGAAACGGAAATTTCCAACTCCTTTGTAAACGCCATTGTGCGTGCTGATAAAACTTGTTTTTCATATGATTTTGTTTCTACGTTCTACATGTTTAAACTGTTAATGGAGAAGCGCAAAATCCATCTTACGAAATTTGCTAGTGGATATAATTCCAATTTTTACAAACGGCGTTGAGCTGCTACTACACAATTTTAATCACACATCCAAAGTGTTCGGCTTTCACATCCACATTTCACATTTCCTCTATAATGTATTTGCCACTCTCGAATCTCGAATCGCGAATGGTCATTGTAAATTTTGTAATCATTTTCCGTTCAAATAAATACGGTACTGGAATTTAGAATTCGGAATATCTGGGTATAATTCAAACTGACAATGAGAATTTATATTTATTGACCAATTTCAACGCCAGTCCAAAAATTTCTTTATTATTTTCAAAACAAAATTATACAGTTTATAAGCATCCAAAACATGCACGAAATTCATATAGAGTTGAACTGCGCTGTGAACTGTCATAGGTAGAAAATAGAAATCCAGAAATCAGAAATCCATTCATTCACATTGGTATTCAAATTCACCATTTACAATTACGAGCGATTCATTTAAGTACGCACCTTTACAATTTTTAGTTTTCTGTTTCTGTTTGTGTTTGTGTTTGGAGTTTGGAATCTTAAGCACTAGGACTGTGACATTCCTTTTGTGGTTAATTTGAATCATGAATCACGATCAAAATAGACAAAGAAGCGTAAAATAATAGAAATGAACTGGGGATTATTTCTGTTTTCACAAAGAGCAAATACATTCACAAACGTGGCATGTCTAAATTTTTTGTTTGTTTGTCTGTCTGAGATTTTCATTTGGTTCTGCTTTCTGCTTACGTCTGGTTTGGTTGGATTTTTTGTAGCAGGAAATAAAAACATTTTGTTTATAATAAAGTCAACAATTAACAATGAACGATGAACGATGACCAATGAGCAAAGATCAAAGAATAGGGAAATCCCAATAAATCCCACTAAAACAATTTAGGGAGCAAAACTCACTCCATTTTCTGGAAATCCCCACAAATAGACAGTTAGACACTTTTCTCTGCCGGAAAACCCCATAACCCATAACATTGCAGCTATCTACAAAACAAAGAGCATGGAGAATGAGAAATAGAACGTGTACAATGTACACTGTACACGTTAAAGGGGTGTAGAAACGAATTTCAAGCCGGGAAATCCCAGCCATCGACCATCAACCACCACTCCAACGTGTGACACATTTCAAACGGCACGTATTTTCCCCTTCAACTTTCAACTTTGAACAGCAACAATTTCAAACGGAGAATGTCAATCTTGACTCCATCGTAAATCCTTCACCTTTTTGTATCCCTTTTCATGCACAAATAGTATTTTTTAATAAATAATCCACACATTTTAATGCTACCGTTAGTGTTGGTGTCCAGCGTATTTAAACCGGAAGGTTTGAGTCAGTTTGTTCATTCAAACCCCAACACTCAACACTCAACAATCGACAATCGACACTAGCTCTAGATTCTAGACTTCTTTTTTGTATCGAGAAAATCCTGAACGAGAAATCCCGAAGGAAAAAAAGGAAAATGGAAAGGACTGGAAAATCTCATATGGCATCTTCTTTTGGTCTTCTCTTCGTTTTGCTCTTGTCCATCTGCATCAGCGTCGCTGTTTGTGCCAGGTAAAAAGATTTCCTCTCATCTCATTTCATTTATTTGAAGGTCAAAACGGAAAGTGTAAAATCTCGTTATTTTGGAGGAAAATCTGAGAAGGAAATGCGTAAAAATCTAAAGTGTAATTTGTAATTCGTGCTGTACTTTTGCTTGGTTGCATAAACTACAATTCAAACTTAATTCTTGATTGTTTATTGTTGATTTTTTGTTGATTTTTATTGTACCAGTGTGGATCAAAAGGAGGAGGCGAAAGAGAAAGTGCCAGTTGTGGCTTTGAATAAAGCTGTTGAATCTCAACTCGTGGGGGAAAAGGCGAACTTTTGTGTAAGAGTGCGGGTGCTCATAATTATTCATTTCAACCCAGACACAGGCAGTAGACATGTTGGATTTTACCATAGAAACGACATTGTCGTGGTCATCCAAATATTTATTGATAGACACGGTGAGAAATGGTACCGATCAAATCTTGGATGGTTCCTAGCCAGACATACCGACAATTCCTCATGCTAATCCTTGTAGCAGATCAACAACAACAACAATCAGCAGGCTGATCAGGAAAAGGACAGTAAAAATCTGAACATCCTGTCATCATCAACACCTTGAATTTTGATTTTTTATTTATTTATTTATTTATATCAAACTATGAATTTTCTGTTCTTTTCATCAAGTTTTTTCCCCTTTTGGTCGTGAAAAATATGTGAACTCAATATGTATGAATTTCCATTTTGATTTTTCTACCTATTTTACATCATTTTCATTCTACATTGTAATTAAAAGCTGTAGAAAATTTTCACAGAATCCAGAATCAAAAATCATCATTTTGTTCATTTTGTAATATTGCAATTCAATTTCACATTAATAAAAACGTTTCTCCTCCGTTTGGACGATGATTATATTTATTCTTGAACACGTTCTTGTACTCAATTTAAACTGTCAACTGTGCTGTTTTTTGTTCCTTTGGTTCGTGCATTTTTCTTTATTTACACGCGGTTTTGTTTTGAGCATTTATCTCAGAATGTTATTACACAAGTTTAAAATCATTGCACTGATGACTGCAACCCCATTTTAAAAAAATTAATCGGCGTTGAAGTCGAACACATAATTAAATCTAAGCTGTTGATCTTGTTTTTGAGTAATACGGAAATATCTGAATTTATAGACATCATTCTCCTACCTATTAAAATTCAGCCGGCTTCAGCTGACTCATTTTTACAAGTGGCGTCCAACTCCTTTAAACGTTTTAATTTTTAACGGATGAAGGAAGCATGAAGGAATTCTTATGATTGGCTGAAATAGCCATCCCGAAATCGACGTCTACTTTAAATTGCGTACAATCAACAAATTCTTACTTGTTTCCCGCATGAAAGGCAAGATTTTTATACTCTTCAGTTATCATACAGTACATTTCAAAACATATGACCGGCGTCGAATTCAAACAACATCAAATCATATTTCCTTTCTACTACGATTGTGTACAATAACTCATTAATGTTTCGTCTAGGTTTGTAAAAACTGTCATTCTTTGATTTTGAATGTACTCGGCAAATTTCTTTCTGGAACAGGAATAGATTTTTTTTAATGTGATAAAAAATCACATTCAACTTCAACATTCAAGTACAAACAGCCAAAACGCAACAAGAATCAAGACGCTGCATGTTTTTATTTAAAGGAAATCATCTATTTCAAAATTCAAAATCGGGGTATGAAAATACTATGGAGTGTACAGTTTTTCAAAAGGGTTACTTCGACTTCTCACTCACAATTTCAGAAAAACCATACGTTTTATTTTATAATTTCAACACTTATTAGGAATTTAATTCCTATAGTGATCCTGTAAGATAGGGGTCCTGAAATCGCTTAATATGACGAGATTAATCGCTTAAGCTGATGATTTTGGGGTACAAAATAAGCGATTTTGGTATGAAAATGGCTTGAAATGCCAAATAGCTTAAAATGAGCCGAACGGTGCGAAACTCGACAACTTAAGCCGTTTTTAACGCGCAACTTAAGAGGTTTCTATACAAAAATACCTTAAAATGGCAAAATTAAAAAAAGAGTTCCGCGCAACTTAAAAGACTTTTACCCAAAAATGGCTTAACTTGGCGGGACTGACAAATTAAAACATTTTCAACGAAAAAAGGTTTAATTTGGCGGGACTGACAAATTAAGAGATTTTCAATGAACAATGGCTTAACTCAGTGGGACTGACAAATTAAAACATTTTCAATGAAAAATGGCTTAACTCGGCGGGACTGACAAATTAAGACATTTTCATCGAAAAATAGCGTAAGTTGGCGGGAAGAAAAAACTAAGAGCTATTCTTTAAAGTGGGTGAATTAATGGAATTCAATTTAGACGTTTTTGTTTTAGGAAGAGGTTAATTTGAATTCTCAATTATAAAGAATGTGTTTCAGAGGAAATGAAAAAACCCGAGGGCCACGAAGTGGCCCTCGCATTTATTCATACACTTGATTGCTTTTTTTAGGTGTGTTTGACGAACAATTTCGCCAAGTATTTTTTTATCACAATATTCTCAACCCAAATACGCATTAAATTCCGTAAGCTTCTGTGTAACAGGGATTTTATGAAACTACATCAATTTCTATGGCATCTTTTGTTAATCATAAAATAGCTATTTTCTTTTTTCTACAATATCAAATTTGCTCAAAAATCAAAAATAAGTTTTATTGTGGGTGACTGTACAGACTGGAATAAAGTAAAATTAGACTAAATTAAGACTCGGGTGGTCGAGAGAGTCATTTTGAGTGGTCACATGACCAAACTCAAATCAAAAGTAAAATCATTAAACTAAAATCTTCTTTTTTCTGCGCCACAGTCGAACCATTAATTTGCCACGCATTAAACCAAGTACGCGTTGTTTTTAACACCCAACTGCTCTTTTTCTGAAAAAATCTGAAAATTTTCCCGACGGGAACCCTCGCCAAAAAAGCTTTGAATTCCAAAATCCGCTGCCAAAATCGTAAAAATAGAAAATTTTCAGACCTGAGCTTTTCTTGTGTTGTCATTTGGGTTGAAAAATTTTTGCAACCAAAATCAATTTTAAAACTTTTACGAAACGCTCGTAATGGAGTATTTTCGATTTTTACGATTTTGTGAAGAAATTTGTGCATTTTCTCATTTCCCGAAAAACGTATCATTTTTATTGGAATGAGCCCAAAGTAAAAGTTGTTGCTGGTGGTCTGAATTTACTAATTCCTTTTTACCCCGTGCAAAAATGTTGATATTTGGCTGAGAAATGGACAAAAACGTTTTTGAACTTTTCAGCAAACACAGACATTAGTTACTCTGTAGCAAAATTCTGTTGCTATGACTTTTCGTAACTAAAGAAAAAATGAAAGTTTTTGCTCCGCGGACATAGGCAGATTGTTGACATGTTTACAGGTAAAATCAGTGGAAAGTATACAAAATACGCGTAAGTGTCTAAATGTCCATTGGCAGTAAAATGTTTTTATTTGCTTTGCAATTACTTTTGACTGCAGCATTCAAATGAACAACGACCTTTTATTTCACATCCAATGTCTTGAAAGCACAAGTGCACGAAGAAAAAATATTATTTACTGAAACTAAACGGTCTAAAATATTATTTTTTGCACCTTTTCGGAAAAAATCGAAAACATTCTTCTAAAAACCGAAACATCCGAATTTTTGGTTTGGGAATCAAGTTAAAGTCAAAGTGGTGTCCATAATCAAAATCAGCGTACTTTTTTACCCCCATGCTCCCATTTTTATAAGTTTGGTCGCATGAGGCGTGAAATTGGGCATAGTGCATTTGAACGCCGCTTTAATTTTTTATGTATTGTTTATGGCTCAAATATTGCAGATGTAAATATGGCCTTTAAAGTCATCCAATTTAATTGTAGTTGGCAATCAGAATCATTACTTTGAATGACCACTTTTCATTTTTCTCCGTTTTCGCAAGTCGCAAACCGTGTATCCAAAAATGTGTGTTTGGGAATTTTAATGCTTTGCATAACATTTCCTTAAATTGGTACAAAAACAAATCTCTAAAATTTTAGTGGCGCCGTCGTTGCGTCATTTCTTTCTTTTCTTACTAGATAATGAAGATAACGAGATGTTTGAGGAAATTAGAGACAGAAGCTTTGAGAGATAGAAACGAAGAAATGGTAAGACACGGTAAGGCACAACATAAAACAGACGGTAGTTGAACCAGGCACAAAATTCACACACAGCTGACGTAATCTCTATGGAATGAACACAATGTATTTGATGTCAGGTTACGAAATTACTAAATTACTGGACTTTTCTGTTATCTTTTTTGTTTGTAATCTCGGTTGTCTCTTGTCTGTCATTTTTAATTCGTGATTTTGTGATTATAGAAGACAAGAGAAGAGAAATGGTTGGAAATCTAGTTCATGCTTAAATATTGATAGATGTAATTGAGTGTAAAAGTGTTGGATATACAAATAGCAACGGGCAATAAATGTGACCATTTTAAAAAGTAGAAAGTGGGGCTGATTGTGCCAATGACACACATTTTCAGTCACTCAACCTCACAAAACACACTCATACAGTCATTTATACCATTTGACTTTGTGCTGCAAGCTGTAAAATTAATATTCAACGAAATTTGCACTCTCATTTGCTTTTCTTTGTCAATCTTTCTCCTGCCTCTCGTGTTCAGTGTTCAGCGTCTTGCTCTACGTTTGGGAGTTTGGAGCTTGGAGAAAGTATCTTTCACCGTCATTTCATTCATTACATCATGATCCTAATAAAGTGCAAGTGAAACATTTTGCAGTGACACAATGACACAGCACAGGGATAAAAGACAAAGGACAATGGACTGCTCAAAGGTAGAAAAAATTCATCTTATTCTTTTAACAGATACAACTATCAACATCATAATTATTATGATATCATTCAAGTATCTGTTCCTGACTCGTGATTCTCCTTTGTTTCTCTTTTTTGCACAAGCTTGTGGGTTGTGGAAATGAACAAAGTACAAATTAAACAAGTTCAATGCATTTCCAATGTAGTTTATGGGTATGCTTATACTTTTGATAATGATGTTCATAATAATAAAAATATTTGTTCAACTGATTGTCAATTCTCAATGGAGAGTCATTTCTACATTTAAATACCAACACACTAAACATCAGTATTGAATATTTAATTTAATCCCTTGTATAATAATTTGATGTGAAAAATGCTAGATATAAGCTATATGACGTCAGACGAGAGATGCAAGAGAATGGAAACAATGTATCAACTGCTGACTCTCTACTCTCAAGGCTCAAGGCTCAAGTGTCAACTAGTGTCCTTATCTGTCAGCATGTTTAATGTTTAGCTTGCTTTGTTTTCATATGAAAAGGAGTCTCAGAAGCTCCGGAATACTGTCAGAAATGTACACCCAAAGCCGAACCAACATCCAAAAACCAAGTCATCGTCCGCGAAATTCCAGAGAATTCTTAGGCTCGGTCAGAAGCCAAAAATGTAAATTTAGTTAATCTTCTTTCTATATTTTTCGTCCAACTATTTATTCATCAATAATGGTACGAATTTATTACAAGAGTTGAGAGTTGAGATAGCAAATATTTTTGATTGACATGTTTCGGAATGGCGGTCATTAAACCAAGTTAAATGATAATGATAAACGTAATCAGTCCAAAATGGATTTAAATTGTATAATTAAAGCATGTACTGTATACTACATACTATATACTATATGGAAGAGTTGTTATATAGAAGAGTGAATTTGAAAGAGGTGAACATGGGGAAAAATATGTAGAATACAGAATACAATGTCATGTAATATGTACAAAGTTTTCCGCATGCTGTGGATCCCAGTGGAACTGTATTTGCGTACAAATATCAGATTAAAAGCTTCTGATGAAAGTATTCAAACGTGTACAAAGTACAAATCAAGTTCAATGCATCCAAAATCCAAAACATGTACACTGTAAACCTAAAACAAAGAGAACAGAGTAGCAAAATGAAAGCAAAGGGAAAATATGAAATTTTATGCAGAATCGACATTTTTTAATCGATTTTGGTGATACTTTTATGTATTAAAATTATTATCAATTATCATGATGACCCGAAATGACTCCTCCACATCACATCACATCACAACACACAGCAACACAATGTATATATTTCAATACAAAAGACAAAGCCATATAGAAAGTTGAAGGATAAAGAGAGTCATTTGTTACTCTATCCACTTTTGGACTCTACATTGTTTAATATATAACTGCCTTTCAAATACAAGCTTTGACATTTACATAATTTTTTTACGAAAGAATACCTACAGAAAAAACTGTCATTTAATTTCTTTTAACAATTTTACAACAAAGGAATTGAGTGAGGAGCTAAAGACTAAAGATGAAGGCGATGATTTGTCTCCTGCTCACTGTGGCAGTCTTTTTTCTCCAGTTTTATCTCTCTGCGGTTGCTGTAAGCATAAACAAAGGAAACGGGACAGCAGATTTCCATAGTGAAGGTAACTTGATTTTTCAGTCTACTTAAGAATGTTCAAGATATGAAAATTATGAAATATTTTATGTTTGATTGTTTTATTGATAAAAATTTTTGAACATTGAAATTTAAGGGCTGCTGAGTCAAATTTCCAAAGGAGAAGCTGAGAATGAAGCGTCGTCGCAATCCATTGATTATGATGCCCTGGGTATTTTATTTAATTTTATAGAGAATCAAAATGTGATAACATCTATCAATAATAAATGTGGCTGTGCAATATAAAAGAGACCACCTGCCCGGAGTTTCAATCCAATCAAAGCATTTATAAAATAAATTTTTTGGCGCACGTTTTTATTTTTTGGTATTATTTTATGGAAAATTCCATCAATTTTTTTGGGGAACTCCTCCAGAACAATTTTTTTAAAAATTAAAAGCAATAAACAAAATTCACAAAACGTGAGCTTGTGTTCTTTTCATAAAAAATTGATGGAACTTTCCGTACATAAAAATACTTTTGTGTGTAATATAAAAAATCAATGTTACACAGAAGCTTACGGAATTGAACGGCTTTTGAAATCTTATTACATATGTCACGTTTTCTTCAAAACGTCTAATTCGTGTTTTTAATAAAGAAAACACATCGCGGCCCTCGCCCTTTTTACTCAACTGGTGAATTTAGCACAAGCGTCTTTAGCTGTCTTAAACCGTAAAAAGATGCGAGGGCCACTTCGCGGCCCTCGCCCTTTTACTCAATTGTTTAATTTATCACTAAAAAAACTTCCGAATTTCGAAATGTTAGGCATACGAATTAAGGGGAGCAGGTGGAAAACGGGTTATCATGGGGAGGTCAAAATTTCAGAGATTTCTGCAGGAAGTAGATTATTATGGAGAGTTCAAAATAAGAGATTTCTGCTGGAAGTAGCTTATTCTGGAGAGTTCAAAATAAGAGATTTCTGCCGGAAGTGGCTTATTATGGAGAGTTCAAAATAAGAGATTTCTGCCGGAAGTGGGTTATTATGAAGAGTTCAAAACAAGAGATTTCTGCTGGAAGTAGCTTATT
>JAQGBI010001251.1:0-10761 GCA_034698325.1 Sminthurinus elegans
TAGTGTTAGATTTTGAAGGAGATGATTTAGAAGAAAATTTGAGAGACACCATACGTAGTAAGATTCTTAATATTAATGAAGATGATGATAATGATGATGATGGAGAGCTAGACGATGAAGGGGAGTTAGAAGATGAAGAAAAAAGTGAAAAATCAAGACTATCTACCAATGAAAATTCAGTTGAATTTAGTGGTTTAGCTCTAGAAGAAGGGGAATGTGCAGATGATCGTCCGAAAAAGAAGCCCGTTGATAAGGGACGTAAGAAAATTGTTTATAAAGATTCAGATAAAGAGGATGATGGTGAAGATGAGGAACTTGAAGAAGGAGGTTAGTCATTTTGTTAATGCTATGAAAGTACCATACATATGTATATGAATTTTACCTATATGTTTTGTGAGCTCATGTTATACATGTCAAAAAATAATTACCGGCTTAGTAATGAATTAAATATTAATATGTATTTTTGTGTTTTCTATTCATGTTTAATAGAAGTGACAGATGACGAAGATCGAAATAATAAAGATCCTAAACCAGTGTGTCGATTTTTCGGTAAAGGTCAATGTACTTGGGGCTCCAATTGTCGGTATGTTATCATTGAATTTTATTTTTAACATAAGTATTTGTATGTACATATAATGTATTTGTATTCTCTTTTATTTTTGCATATTCATGCATTCTAAATTTATTATCAGCTATGATTATATGCATAATTTGGAATGTTGTTTGTGTAAAACTTGTACAATGTTATAGCTATACTACGTAGTATGTTTTGTAAAAAAAATATTGTGAATCTAATCAATGTAATATGCTATTATTATATTCTCTATGTATATATATAGGTTCTTACATCCTGGTGTAACAGATAAAGGTTTATATACAATGTTTGACCCAATGAGACCACTTTTGCCTTTACCAAATACTCCGACTGTAGCAACTGTAAAACCAGGTTTATTAGGAGTAGCACCACCAAATTTCCCTCCCATGGTTAAACCTGAAGAACCAGTAATTGAATCAGCTTGGGAACGCGGTAAATAATTTTTACTGATCTTCAATTTTATAATAAACTAAAATGTACCATAAAATTTTGGACGTGTATGCAATAATTATTAATGTTATTAATTTTTTTTATATAGGACTTCGTCATGCCAAGGAGGTAAATGTTTTAACAATATTAAATTACTAGACATCAATAAATAAATAAATGCATGTGTATAATTTTTATGCATTCAAATAAAAATAAAGTCTCAACCCTTATTTTATTTGTTGATGATTTGTTCATAGATAATCAAACAATCTGCCAAAAGAAAAGAAACAGATATTGATTTTGAAGAAAAGAAAATGAATTTAAGTCTTGTCTCACACGAAGAAATTGATAAGGAGAATGATTATTATGTAAGAAAACCAGAGAGTCCTGTTAGACCAACTGTCCCTGTGTAAGTTATTCTATTTTATATCAGTTGTTTATTTAATCTCAAAATTGTTATTTCATCATAACATCAAATTAAATTTTTATATATATACATTTGTGTATTCATTGTTTTGTTACGTATAATTCATTTTGTTTTTAATTTATTTTGAAGTGAGGATGATCCATATTTAGAGGGGTATGATGCAGCTACATGGGCTGCTAATCCTGATCTTCCTCCCCCCAATATTGTACGTACTCCACAAAAAATTGATCCTGATTTTGTACGAGAAAGAGTACATAGGCTTCATAAACCAGGTCAGGTTATGTTTGAAATATTATTTATATTTATTATTTTTATTATTTCATTTTACGTTTCACATGGATGAACAATTATAGACAAGTTTATAATTTTTTAATGTCCTTCAGGTGGACCAGATATGAAACAACTAAAAAGAAGAGAGGCCCCACCAAGAGATGGTCCAATTAGAGAAGCTCCACCATTACATGAACCGGAAGTATGCACTCATGTTTCATATTTTAATTAAATCATACATACCTGTATACATACTAAATTTAACAAGTATAGGATTCTTGTACTAAAGTGTTTATAAACTGAAATAGTCTATACATAATATGCTCATATGCTAATGATTTTTGAATAAAAGGTTAGAATGGTTCGTGAGTCAGCCCTTCGTCGTGGTCGCAATTTCCCAGATCCTTACATGGGAGGTGGTGGTCCTCATGCATCACATAGAAATTATGATGAGTAAGACAAAAAAAATGTTTACAGTATTAAAAAACATCTTAGAGAACTCACAATATTATGAAATTTTAGAAATCATTCTATTGTACATATTACTGTGTCAGTACTAATTTTAAATTTAAACATTAAATATTAAGCCCAAGAAAAGCAGAGGAATGGCACGATCCTTGGAATCCCTCATGGATGAGAAGGTATAATATAGTAATATTAAATGTTTCGAAATATGTAGTCACTATTAATGCTGAATGTTTTTTTTTATTATTATTTTTAGTCACATAACATTCGTACTCATTAATTACAATCATTATTGATACATGTATATGTTTTGTATTTCATGTGTCTCCTCTTAAATAGTGAAGAAAAAGGGTCGAGAAAATCACCTGTAGGAAGATCAAGGAAGGATTCATCTGTATCTAAAAGATCGAGTTACTCTTCTGGATCTTCTCGGTCGTCATCAAAATCTTCATCGTCCTCTAAAAGCTCACGGTCTAGTAAAAGTTCATCTCCATCCTCAAAATCTTCCAGAGGTTCAAAAAGTCCTGTTACTAAACGGAGAAGGAGGGAGTCAAGGGATGAAGTTGTTAAAAGACAAGCACCACCAAGACGAATGTCTCCTAAACCAAGTTTGTGTTCCTTTTTCTATTGTTTTACATAATACGATATGCTGTAAGCAAACATACTATTGTAGGATGTAAACTAATCTGTAACGTACTATTTTGTCTGGATTTTTTTTTCATTAGTGAGGATAGCACCTCCACTACCCCCTAACGATCATGAACCACCTAAATTTGGCCGTCGAATGCCTGGTGGTTACGAGCGTCAATCCCATTATCGTTTTGCTCCTTCCCCTCCAATACCTGGTAGATTACCTGAGAAGGGTAATGGTCCTCAGCAATCTTTTGTGTAAGTTTTTATCCTATATTCTGTTTTCAATAAACAAAACTTGAAATAATATTATATTTAAAAGTTCCATACTTGGTTTTTTGCTATTATAAAACAATAATAATTTTTACATTTTTAACCATTGAATTTTAGAAGGGAACGAGATTTAAAAGGTGGTCGAGGTGGTGGTATGCATAGACCTGGCTGGCGAGGTAATTGACAATATAATATGATATATATACTTTTAGAAATTGAACTTTAAAAAAAAAACATGATTCATTATGAGAATCATAAATAAGTGTTTCCTGTCTGAATAAATAAAAAGTTAATTAAATCATATCTAAAGACTAAAGCATGGATATAAAAAAATACTAAATGTGTGTGTGTTGTAGGTGCAGAAAAGGCTAAACGTTCTTCATCAAGATCAAGGTCTAGATCCAGATCAAGTTCAAGATCAAATTCAAGTCGTCGTGTGAGAGAGTAAGTATTTTCTGTATTAAATAGATAGAATTTTAAATTTTACAGATAATCAATTAGTATGTAATATGGACCTTGTTGTAATTTCAATCTCATTTTCTTTTTTGAATTCAAGTTCTAGAAGTCGCTCTAGAAGTTGGTCTAGATCAAGATCGGCATCGGCATCTAAACCTCGAACACGGTCCAAGTTCTCTAGAGATCGAAATAGATCCGCAAGTGTTTCATCTCGTTCAGGATCAAAATCAAAATCATCTGACTCTGATAGTAGCTCATCTTCATCATCATCTTTGGGCTCTCTTCCAGCAAGTAATAAAAATATATTTCTTTATTTATTAATACAACAACATAATTTATGCAATTATTATTGTAGAACCTTTTTTTTTATGTAATTGATCATATAATCCAATATTTAAAAAACTCTCTGTTTACAGAAAATCAAACAGAGACGCATTTACCACAAAGGGTTCAACAAAGTAAGAAGGCTGATGCTGGAAAGGGACAGGTAATTTATACATGAATTTTAGAATGCAGAAATTTTGCATTCAAAACTATTTTCTCCAAGTTTTATAAGTTTTCAGAATAGAATAAAATACAACAACTTATTTTGTATGTATATATACAAATAGGCTCCCAAGGGACAAATAAAAATGACCTTAAAATCTTCTGGATTAAAGTCTAATAAGAATGTTTTAGATCGATTGGCTGATGATCTCGATGGTAAATAACTGATTTTGCTTACATGATACGCTGAAATATCTTGTGCTTTTTTAATAGTTTCGTTTTCAGAATAACGTATTTTTGTTACTTACGTATTAAAAATTTAAATTTAAAGGTGGCCGAGAAACTCCAGAAGGAGATAGAACGCCAATGGCACAAGCTGATAGCTCTAAGGTACGTACTTACTTACTTGTTACTTACTTGTATTACTTGTTTTATTTTTTCTTCTTGCATATAGCTCCAAATTTGAGATAGATTTTTCTATTTAATGTTTTCAATTCTTTCAACAAACAATTCAATTAGAGTTACACACCAAGTAGTACAAATTTGGTTTTATTTAATATTTAATTATATGAATAAATAAATAATAGGACAACCTATCAAGTGAAGATGAGACAAAGGGAACTTCTCCTAAAGACTCAAAGCAGGCTACAAAGAGAAGAGAAGAACTCTTAAAACAATTAAAGGCTGTTGAAGATGCAATAGCAAAGAAACGGTCCAAATTGGATCCAAAGACATTGTGAACACGCCTAAATTTATTGATATTTTTCAATGAAACAAATTTCTCCTTTTTTTTTGTAACATTTCGATTTCGATTTTTTATTGGAGTTAGATAAAACGTACCTATGATAAAATAATGATAAATATATTATTATATACATATATTATATATATATATAACATACATATTCAATGAATATATTGTATAATATGTATTGAATTATAGAAATGGGTATAGATTGTTTGAGGTACTTTTTGCCCCATTTATCTATCTATGTATATATATAGCACAACTTATTTTATTGACAAAAGTGTATGTTTGACGTGTACATAGGTTATACTAATAATTTTGTTTTGTGTTTTAAAGTGTTTATTTCATGCAGTACTATATATATTTAATATATTATTGTGTCGTATTAGTAAATATAATTATAAATTTCATACAACTACATAAGTATAATATAAGATATATAATCTAGAACGAGGAAACAAGCGAAAAATAAATTAATTTGTACAAAGTAAGACGCTTTTGAGTTATATTATTGTTGCAGGCATACTACTTTATATGTATACAAGGAAAATTAAAAGCTGTTAATTATTATTATTGCACTACATAGTTAGTAAACTTTTGTTTGTAAATTATATCATGATAATATATTATATAATATTATTATATAAAAATGCTACAAATATATTCTCAAGAATCTTGAAAAAACTATAAATACTACATCATGAAGTATTACTTTTAAGAAAATTATAAATTATGATTAGTATAATATAGTTTTGAAGATAATTATATAATATAGTATTACACACATATAAAAAAAATCAAGTAAATGGAAAGAAGACTTGAGAGCTGAAGCTTATATTTGCAAACACATATTTATATAAACCTAAGAGAGAAAGGGGGAGACGGTGACATCAGCGCATTGTCTAAAACTGTTAATATCATAATTATTAAGTATATTTTGAAAATCTTATTCTTTTTTTGTTACTCTTAAAATAACATTAAATATTTATAAATGTACATAATAATATTATAAAATATACATCAAATGAATAAACTTGCAAATTCAAATTATGAGACTCTATAAAATAAAATGGCAATAAAAAAAAAAAAGATAATCAAAAAACACTGTGTATATATATTATGTATTCATGTTCGTATTGTATATTATACTCTTGTATTACATCTAACACATCTCTTTATAGCTTGCTATGGCATAGACGAAGAAAGAAATGCATTTTCAATTTTCAATCAAATATTATATACATGAAGTGCGTATATGCAGTTATGATAATATTTCATCAGTACGTTCTGAATTTCAAACATATTGTATTGTTTATGCGCAATATGCAATATAAAATTACGAAAAATATGGAGAATATAGGACGTTCTGTCTGAAAAAACTATGATACAGATCGAAACATTGTTTGCATAAAACTCATCAAAATGGTGAAAGTTTTTTCTGCAGACTTTCACTTTATAATGCATAATATTATGACAAAAAGAAAAATGACATTAGCTCTGTTTTATAATATTTGACACAAGAACAAATCATTATATATATTTCTATGCAATCATATAAGGCGTAATTTGATTTATTTGAAAGCAAATAGAAAAGGTGTCGTATGTATACATAATATACATATAGTTTTACAAGGTTGATTGTATGAGAATGTTTAAAGTTTTAAGAGTTACTATAATCTTGACAAAAGACTGTTTTTCTATAAAAATTGAGTCTTTTAATGACTCATCATCAAATCCATGTTGATGATAAAATATAAAATAGATAATATTTTGTTTGGGTGTTCGCCTGGACGTTTTTGAAGAGTGTGGGTATGTATTTATACTATAATATAGGTGTTATGCATGCATAAAACGGTGTACATATTTAAAGTAACAAATTGTTACTAACAATTTTACGAATGCATATCAAATATTAAATACATTATTTGGAAATTGGAAACAATGTATTATATTATTATTGTTGTACTCGTAGTTTATACATAAAAATATATAAGTATAGAATAAAAAACACGTAATATACCCGTGTGTTTAGCTCTGGCAAAATATTTTATGTTTGGAATGAATTCGTATAATACAATATATATGTACGTTGTTATGTATTATATGTATTGTAAATTTTTAAAGTTTCTTTGCCTAGACAGTTAAAAATTTGTAGAACAAGAAAGGTATAGTACTATTTAATATTATTTTTAAATATTAAGAAAAAGCACTTTCTTGGCATTTCTATAATCATTATTACGTTTTTATACGTTGGTTATTATTTATTTATTTATTTTTATTTATTGATATTGCAAAAAACAGATACTTCGGAATGAGATTGGAATATTTAAAGTATTATATAAATATGATATAGGTAAAAGGTATCTTGGTTAGATCAGTTATTCAGTGTGCTACACATACAGCTTTTTCGTTATTAAATATATCCATAATATATATAGTGTCAGAATAAAAAGATTTATCACATCACAAAAGTACTCATTTCGAGATAGCTATATACTAAGTAACTAAAAGTATGTACGCATATGTACAACAATATATTATACTTGGATAATATAATTTTTGGAAATTGTCCAAAACCTAATTTCGTCAAATAAAAACAAAAAACAAAGAAATTGGTTTGGTATTTCACACACTATTCTAATATTTTAATAATATATTATTATTGTTATATGAATGAAAAGTTTAGCATTTTATAATCGATATTGTGTCTTTTCTTACGTAAATTGAAAACGTCTAAAATCTGTAAACTACAATAATCTACACAGTCATATATATATATATATATGTATTATGTACACTGTACTAGTACAATAATATTATACTTTTTTTAAGTCTTTTTTTGCTGAAATACACACATGAAAATAATATTGTTGCTCTCTATATTTAAGTATATATATATAATCTATTCATTATTATAACAGTTTCTATACAATATTATACAATCTTTTGAACGTAGCAGCAGTATAATAATCATAACAAGAACATTAAAATGCTTTACATTAGAATGTATTGAAGTAGATATGTATACACTCGTAAAGCAAATCAATGTTTTAAAAATATATTATACGTAAGATACATATAAGTTTAACACTGAAATGTAAAATATGATAACAATCATCATCATAATAATACAATAGATATTTTCAAAAGTTGGAGGAAAGAAAAAATAGAATGAAACGAATGATTTGTTGAGATTTTACAAAGGACAAAATGATGATTTTTATGTCACCTTATGGTATGCAATGGTAACACCCTGTAAAAAGAATCAAAATGAAAAGGCACTATATTAGTAATACATCGTATTAACGTTTTTAACATTTTCACCATTTAGTATAAACTACAGTTTATGAACATATTATACACATATCTACACACATATATATTATTTTAAGAATACATTGGAAAAAAATTTGTTTGTTTTTTTATTACCTCTAAACTTTGTGGAGTTGACATTGAAAGGACACGTAATCGATTCACATGACATGGTCGACAAAGTAAGTGATTTTCTAATGGATAACAGCGTTTGTCCGGTTCATCAGTTAATTGCATACCACAGTCTTCACAACTGTAACAATCAACATGAAAATCCTTATCCATTGATACCACTCTAACGGTCTCTTCTGTTCCTTCAATTGGGGTAATAGATTTTCCACATGCACCGCAGATTGGACTAAAAATTGCATGATAATCATTGACACAGTAGATTTTTTCATCACTATCTACTGTAAATGGCACTCCATCTAAACAATCATTACAGACACAACATCGGAAACATCCAGGATGGTAAGGTTTTCCCATTGCACTCAATATTGTTTCCATGATTAAATGTCCACATAATGAACACCTTTCCGCTGTTTGTTGAAATCCACAGTATAAATAATCTTCCTCACAATAAACTTTCCCATTAACATTGTAAAATGCTTTTCCTCTCAATGCACGTCCACAAGCAATACAAACAAAACAATTTGTATGATACAAATTCCCCATTGCTTGACATGCTAAAAATTATAACGTCACAACAACAATAATTTATAAATATGTAGAATTTCGTTTTTACATATTTTATAATAATTAGCATATATTATTATTATTATACAAGTAGTAGTTTGGAATATTATTTACCTTGACCAGCTCCACATATACGATCTCCGCAACTATAATAAAACAATTAAAGATACATATATTATAAAAAATTCAATCTTTAATGAAAATTAAATGTTCCTTTTGTAACATTGTTCATTGTGCATAAAATCAATCATTAGAAAAAAGACTTAAATACCTATGACAAATTCCAAAGTATGCTCCATTTTCCTCTTGTTTTGCAAGTTCTTCTTCAATTTGTTGCGTAAGGGCTTCCAATTTTCTTTCTGCTTCACTTGGACCATTTGTTTTATGAAGTGTCATAGATGGTAATAATTTTCTAGGATTTTTAAAAAATTTCTTTGAATTATTTCCTGTATTCATAAGATTTGAAGGATTTGTTGTTGTATTTGTTGTCCCAGATGATGATGATGATCCTGGAGCAATTGGAAGATTTCCCACAATATTTCCCACAGCATAAGGTGAGGGTGTATTTTGAGATGATTGTATTGGTTTAAATTGAAATTGAGGTATTTCTGCATAATAATGTCCTTTATTTGGTATGGTCTCACTGGTTACAATTGATGATGGAGGTTTCTTTACAGGGACTTGAGGACATGCTCTATTACTATTATTATTATTATTACCATTAGAATTGATTGAACTAACTCTTTGATGATGACTTTGTTGTTGTTGTTGTTGCTGCTGTAGTTGTTGTTGTTGTTGATTTGTTAAATTTGAAGGAATTTCATATGCGTGACCAGCACTTTGATGAAAATTTGCATAAATTGGTTCATCTGATCCATTCACTGTTGATGGAGCATACAAGGATTTATTTAATGTAATGCTTCCACTATATGGGCTTGATGATGATCTACTACTTACAACTGATGGCACATATTGATAATTACTTGAAATTTTATTATGATAAGGATATTCATATGGCGGTGGAGCAGGTGGGGAATATTGTGGAGCATTACATGATGAAGATGATGATAAATTTAAATTTTCAAGATTTTCATAAATAGGATTACAATCAGATGGTCCTGAATGTTGGGGTGGTGGTGTAAAATCTCTTCTTGATGATGATGACACAACATATCTTTGAGCTTGCATTGATGATGAGGATAAGGATGAATTTGAATTAATGGATAATTTTTCCAATTTGTTAAGGATTGAATTAGTTGTGGTCATGTTGTTGTTGTTGTTATTATTATTACTATTATTTTGTGCACTACCACTATTATTAACACCACCAAGATAAGAAGATGAACTAGAACATCCTGTAGAAGTTGGAGAGACTTTAACGACGTTTTGACGTTGTCGATTCCATGAAGAATTTGTAGAAGGTTCTCCTCCTGAATGTTCAAAAAGACTCAAGTCTTTTACTATCCGTGTTGTATCTTTATCCATATAATCGTTGATTCTTCAAAGTATTGTTTTGCTGTTTTGCATTTAGACCTCTTTGAAATTTGAAATCAATAATTATTATTATTAGAACAAATTGTATTTTACTTGTACAATAATATAAAATAAGTATACACTTATGTATAAGGATATAATTGATTAGATTCTTATAGTTAACAAATAGATAATAGATATGTCTTTAAAAAACTTACCCTTTGAAAAAATACACCATTACACAGTACAAACTACATAAAATACTTATATCAAATTTTACGATGATATGTGATAAATATGTATTAAAAAATCTAAGTTGTGGCTTTCGAAAAACTAAACACTTTTCTTGTATATTTAAATCTTCACAATAGATATGTTTTGGAAAAGAAGTAAGAAATCCTATAACTAATAAATATGTATGAGCACTTTATCATTTTGTTCCTTTTGTTTCAATATTTACATTATTTGTTCATTACTACATTTTCCCATTTAAGTTTAATA
>JAQGBI010001252.1:0-10760 GCA_034698325.1 Sminthurinus elegans
AGAACTGCTTCTTCAACATCGGGTTGATCTGTGGAGATTTCCGTGCCGATGGTGTAGAAAATCTCCTGAATGACAAATGACCAAGAAAAAAAACATGCAGTTTTATGCAGGATTCGAAAATTTGACAAATAAGTTAAAGAAAGTTTAATATTTTTGCTGTACCTTTCCGTTTTGAAGCCAAATGACGTAGGGCATTGGATTTCCTGTGTATTTGCAAACTAGAGAACGATGATTGTGGCCACTCAAAGTGACTGTGGAGAAGCCACCTGGTGGTTTCTCAATCCTCGGCTTTTTCTCTTCTACACTTAAAAATTTAGTCAATCGAATAAATGAATAAAAAATAAATAATTGAATTTGAAATAAGAAAACACAATGAAAAAATTACGACTCAAAGAATAAAAAGCTGGAAAAAACAGAAAAACAAAAACAGACCAAGATCAAAATAATAATCAAAGTTCTCAGTGGATGAATCATTCGAGCTGGATTTAGAATTTCCGTCAGGTTGTAGCTTAATACATGAAAAATTTCCTTGAGTAATATTTTGAAATCTGAGAAAAGAAATGGGTGAAGTGATCCAAAATTCTGAGCGCCGAGAAATGTCCATAATGTTCTACAAAAAATACAGCAAAATGTGAATACACTTTTCATTTTTCAATGGAATGGAAAATGGAAATTATGAAATTGCTTAAAATGTCCAAAACTTTCTTACAAACAGTTTTCTGTCGATGATTTGAGATTCTGTTTTTGTATGAGAAGGGGACAAATTGCATCCAATTTTTGAATTCACTTGAAACTCTGAACCATTTGGGGATTTTACTAAAAGTGGAGATGGCGGATCTGCAATTAAATTTAAAATCATTATAGATTATAGACAAATTATATTATTGGTTTCTGGTTCAGCTATTAGCTATTAATAATTTTAATGAAATAAATTTTGGTGTCATGTTGAAAATATTAATAAAAAAATTTCTTACCAATGACGACGATGTTGGTAGTTGTGCGAACAATTTCAGAAGTGTCCAGTCGTCGACCCACGCAGCTAATACTGGCAACATCCTTGGGCACACGAAATCTTTGGATGTAAACGAACCCATCCGTTGAGTGACGGTACGGAAAGGGTCTCACATACAGAGCAGGATCTTTTTTCATGCCATTGCAAATTGGATTGGTACAAAACATAAAAAAAATTTCACATCTCTTTTGCCATTTGCATCATTGAAAAATTAAAAATTAAAAGTGTCATTTATAAAAAAAGGTTTAAATTAATATTTGAAAAATACAAAACATGTGTATATTTTATTTTTTCCCAACCGATTTGATACTCGGTTCCACTTTTTCTCCTCGCTTCAAGTTTGATACTTTTCGGGTCGATAAAGAAACTTATGGCGGAGCAGCCAACACCGACTTGTTCATTTGTGTAGACAACTTCTGGCTCCGTTTTTTCATCCTCTGGCTCACTCGGTCTCTCTTTTCCGATGTAAAGGATTCTCATGATGATCATGGTTTTGTTTGGCAGTGAGGTGGGAGAACTCACAAGATGAACTAGAATTTATAGTTGGAATTTAGGGTTTTTAGAATTCAGTATGTATTTTGTATTTTGACAAGGTTCTCTCAGTGTATAAATTTCCCAGTTCATGTTTTGTAAAAACTTTTTTTTGATTACCTTTTGAGTCAACTCCCCAGTAAAAGTAGTCAATTGTCGTTCTCGTTCTCGTTGCGTTTGTGTTTAGTTGAACCCGTGTTGAAAATGACGACGGCAGAAAAGAGGTGCATTTTATTATTCCTCCTCGCATTTCCCGCATATCAAGGACGTTCAAACATTTTTCAGTTCTGCCATGCTCCATGGGCTGCGAGTGTGAGGTTTGGCGGGAAAAACAAGTATCCCCACTAGAAATTTTATCATGCTTTGTGCAGCTCTGTAAACCAAAACAAAAAACACATGTGGAACTCGGAAAACCAAAACGAAACAAAACAAAACAAACCAAGAGAATTTTCTTTTACATAAAAAAGTTGTAGATGGACTTTTTTTTTACACATATGACAGATTTTTTTACAATATTTTTTAATTTTAAAATTACAGTTCCGTTGATAAAACAGGACAGTTTATTTCGGCACTTGAGGATGCTGCCGCCATCACAGGGCATGACGGTCAGATTGGAAACATCCACCCCACGACATTCAATATTTTGTTCCCAACGGTATTTTCCACCAATTCCAATCACATGCGAGTCTGGGACACTTTTTCCAATGCCAGTTCCAGTTCCAGTTGTTCTAGAAGTCGTTCTAGTTGGAGTTGACCAAGTTCCAGAACGACGTGTTGTATCTTCATCCAAATCAAACCAATTTTCATAACTACTCGGATCAGCCCGAGCACAAAATGTACAGAAGAAAAGTAGAAAAATTATGGTGGAGCCAAAACCAAGGAATCGCCAAGGTTGAAATTCTGGGGAAGTTTTCATTGCTGATTCAACTTGTATAATTAAAACTTGAAAAACTCGAGTCTTGATTGTTGAGCTTTGAGCAAATAATGAATTGACCATTGACAATGACCGCGGAAAATGAAATGGTCAAGAGTCAAGAGAAAAACAAAAATTAAGGGCGGAGAACGGAAAACGGGAAGTGCAAAATGATAAGCAAGTCTTTTGGATTTCCTGTGCAACTCGATTCTACATTCTTGATTTTAGCTTCAGGAAAGTTGCTACTCCACGAAAAGTGAAACATCTCAAGAAGATCAATACATTGAAAAATTATGTGTCATTTATTCTGTTGTGCTGTGTTTTGTGCATGAATCATCAATCATGAATCATGGCTCGATTACGAATTTTGGTCGTACATACAACAAACGGCAAGTCAAGTTCAATTTTAATTACTGGTAAATCTTTTTGAGTTTTACTCCTTTGATTGATAAAGTTCAGAGTCTAGAGACTAGAGTCGAGAGTCCAGTAGGAAAACTTGATGACGCAAATGGAAAGTAGCAGAAAAGAAAGAAGGAAGTTGGCTATGTTTTTCGCTTTACACTTTACACTGTGATTTCACAGAGCTCTCGTTTTTCAAAAAAATAGGAGTTTACTCATTCTAAACTTTAAACTTTAAACTATGAGATGAAAAGAGAGTGGAATAAGAGACAAAATTCTCGTCACAAGAATGAATACGAGCTTAAAGTACATGAATGTTTCCATTTTTTGTAAGTGTGATAAAAGAGAATGAATCGTCTTCTCATGTGATTTTTCCAAGATTTCCTTTTTATTCCCCATTTTCCAGATGAATTCTAGAGTCTCGAGTCAACTAAAGAGCAACTTTGTATAAAGAATTTTAAAGCATTATAATTTATTCAGTTTCATTTAGAAATTATAGTATTTAGTTTTCTATTAAGAATTGTAAATTGTGAGTAAAATGTGCTCACACAAACATGCAAACACAAAACACAATACATTACATATTACATGTTACAGAGTCTGTAGTAAGTAGTAAAGAGTACCTACACAAAATGAAACCCAAATCAGAGGAAATCTAAAACGTCATTTCATATCTCATACATGCTAAAAAATGCTCATGAATTTTGATGGACATTACAAAATCTTTTCATTTCATTTTATTTTGAATAATTAACTCAGAATTCAACGCCGCTTAATCTTTTACTCTTTTACTCTGAGCAAAGTCCTGACAAGTCATAGGAGTTGATGATGCAAAAAAGTAAATATTACCCCAACACAGCAAAAGAGTTTTTGAACTCGTTCAACAGAATTTTTGCCCTTGTGGAATTTCAAATTTGCTCGTACAATTTGAGTTTTGTGAGATTTTGCATTATGATTTGAAGGAAAATTACAAGTATTCACCAGTTTACCATTCAACAATAACAATTCAAAGACAAGTGAAAATGTATATGATACGGTACAGCCAAGAAAATCAAAGGAAAGCGGTTGGCACGCCAAGAATTCACTCTGGTGGACAGCCATTTATTGACTCATTTTATATCATAAATCATCAGTATTTTTCTATCAATTTTGTACTACAACGGAGGAAAAAAGTATTTTAGATGCGTAATTTACTAGCTTTCAAATTTTATTTTTACCCTCATTTTGTATCTAGTTTCTGGTTTACTGGAAATGTGGAAAAATTCATTTTCTAGTTGATTGAAATTTTTCATAGATTTTCAAGTAAATGTGAAAAATTTGCGCGCTTTTAAAATAATTGAAATGCCATTTTTGATCTTGACCAAAAATAATTCAGTGAAAAAAGTTGTGGTGGCAAAAGCTAAGAGTATGAAAAGTGCCACAAAGATCAGATGACAATCGGAATGTTCAAATGAAAGAGGCTCAAATGAGAGAAGTTCATTTCCTTCGGCATTGATTTGTGAATTGAAATCTGTCCGGTTGTCATTCATAATTTTCTCCCACTGCCAAAAAATTCCGGAGCTTAGGAGACTTTCGAATCTCCGAACGAAAATCTGGGGCTCGTGTTTTGTCAGATAAGTTGAGAGTTGATAACCTTTGACTTTCATGAAAGATTCATCTTTTGCTCCAGACTTTCTATTTCGATTATGCGCAAATTTTAAATTCAAATTTGGATGCTCTTTCACCTCATCTTGAAATATTTTCCAGTAGTAGTAAAAATCTTCAAATGGGCACAGAAACGCTGCTTTTGGCTCGTTCAATTTACTCTGGATGAAACTCGGAAGAATTGTCGCGTTGACGACAGCAGTCTGATTCAGCCCTTGAACCGCATGAAACATTTTTTGACAAATCGGAATGTGACGACAACTTTTTAACAGTCTGGTGTGATTGCACAATTTGTAGCATTCGTCATAGTTTAAAAAAATAACCTGGCCAAATTTAGGACCGTACGGCGGAAAATGTTCCGCATCATTAGTGAAGTAAACATCGTTAAATGGTCCCTGGTTAAAAGGAAAATCACCCTCCAATTCAAAGTCAAATCCAATTTGGCTGTAATAAATATGAAAATTATTGTCTAAAAATTCCTTGGAAAATTTCCAGGTCGTTTCACTTGGAGTTTGAACGGCAAAATCCGCATGTAAAACTCCACGATATTCATTCACAAGGAAAAATCCTGCGATTAGCCACGTGGCAAAAATTATAGCACCGATTGAGCTGCGTTTTTTCTCTGTGTTCGGGAGATTTTCATCCGGTTGCTCCATGAGAATTCTAAAGATCCACAAAGTCGATTCCAAAGGCAGTGAAACAAGTGACAGAAATTTGGCTCCACAAAAACCAGAAATGACGATGACAAAAGCACTGACCACCAAAAAAGAGAGCAGGAAAATCCAGACGGGCAGTTCAAAAGGCATCCAGTAGATTTCAAAACCAGTTTTGAACTGTCGCACTTGATCACTCGTGATGAAATTGTAGATTTGAGCTCCCGTGTAAATTACTTGAAGGACGTCGGTAAAATCTCCAATATTTTCAAAGTTTAAGAGAACGCTGACGATTTCTACACAAGCTTCTGGCTTATACGTTGTACATGGTTTGTCAGTAAACAGAATTGTTGTATTCCAGTCGCTGAAAAGAAATTGGACAATGTCTTCTCGATACAAATTTTGCTCAACCGTTTCCGAGTCAACTTTCAAAATGGTCTGCTGTTTTCTCTGACTAAGAATAGTGATTTCTCTTGCTTTTTCGAAAGCTTCCATCATTTTCAAAAAACAGTGAGATGCTTCAGCGCAGGAAAATGGGATGAACCGAACAAAATTGTTAACGTCGTAATCATAGTGAAAGTACCAACCGCGTGAAATGGAAAGTGAAAACTTATCTTGAGAGACATCTAGCGGAATTAAAAATTCCAGTGCCAGTTCTTCTTCTCCGATTCGGTGACCTCTGCGAATCAACGCCGTTTTTAAATGCTCATAATTTTGTTCATTCAAATTCATATTCAAAGTCAGAGTTGGAGGCACGAGGACGATCGCCATCTCTGGATGAACCTCTGTAATCAAACAGTGACTTTCAAGTGAGAAGCAGTCTTCAGCAACCACGACACACTGATTGTAACCTAGTAGTTTGTTTTGGAAGTCCCAAACCTCATTGGAAAATTCACGACTCGAAACAAAGACAAAAGAGACGAACGCAAATTGAAATTTGGATGACTTGAACACGCACAAATGTTTTTCCTCTGCCTTTTTCTGGAGCGAGGAAGAGGTACAATTTTCACCATGTTTACCAGCACGTTGATATGAGCGGTGGACAAAAGGAGTTGAAATATCAGCGTAGTCAAATATTTCCTCGTTATCTCGAAAGTAGAACCAATATTTTTGACTCAGGTTCTTTAAAATTGGATGCAAATCCACATTTTGTGGCTTGTGGTTTAAATTAATGGCAAAATTCGGATTAGAATCAAAATCCAAATCAAGAGCAGCAACTGAAATACTCTTGTTTTGCACAAAAATGAGGATTAAATAAATACTCCGTACAAATGTAAAGAAATTGTACATGTTTACGAAAAGTTTTGATCCGCAGCTGCAACATCTAAAATTCTCCAGCTCGAAATCACTGTGGCAATGGATGAAAAATAAGAGCGGCGTTAAACTAAACAGATACCAAAATAAACTGCAAGACGGCAGCGGAATGACATATCTAGCTTTTGTGTTTTTTTGTGGTGAATACAGAATACAGAATACATCATTCATTTTTTAAATGGTCTCACTTAAAACTTAAAACACTGAGCATCCATCATTTTTCAAGAACAACACTAAGACAAATTGTGTTAAAAAATTACATTTTCAAGCTCAATACTCAAACCCCATTAAAAAAGAATAACAAAATAATTCAGTTTTATTTGTTTTCATTTTTGTTTGTGTACACTCTCAGTATTTTTGATTTTTTGGAGCATCATTCCTATAAGAATTTACGTGCATTTATATAGAAGATGCTCACGAAATGTTCCAAAAAAGGCCCGTTTTGGACGTATTTAATTGAGAGTGTAGTATTTGTTCTTCCTCTCTACTCTCCATATTGCTTTATCATGGTGTACGTTTTCTGTATGATTGGATTAAACACTTGCACTTGACTTGAAAATCAACATTGCATGATGAAAAAGACAAATAGAAAATGGTGCAATCCATATAACTAATTTGCTTTAAAAGATCATGGCTCAAGACTCAAGACAAAACCATTTTCAACTAGCTTACGACTTTTTATTTTCAAAAGTGCACGAAAAACATGTTGCACATTCTATAAATATTTGATTGGTATTATTACCAATGTACATTTTTTTCTTGAAACTGACTGCCAACATTTAAAGAGACATGAGAATGATATTTACAATTCTACCTTTGACAACAATTGCGTCGGCATTGTGTAATTGCATGCTCAATGCTCATGTTTCCTCGATTCATGTTCTCAACCTCTGAATAATCGTCTACATAATTTAATTTTCCATTGCATGAATAATTTTTTTCTTATCTTCTGGACTTATGCTAAATGGTGAATGCCAAGTAATATGTACCAGTGTAAATCAAAATCCTAGTTAACCTCATCGGCTCTGAATTAAAGGAGCGTAGCTAGAGCTTAGAAATTGAAATTGGTATAGGGAAACCGACCCCCCTGACCCCAAATCCGAAACCGTTGCCATGGTAACGGCCCATGTTAAAATTTACGCAAAGACGTAAAAATACGTCCATAGAGCCGATGAGGTTAACTTATTTAATTATTAAATTCTGAAAAGGAAATGAGAAATGAGAGATGAATCTCACATGGGGTGCTATCTTCAGAAACTGAACTGGACTGATGATAAAAAGTTATATTCTCAAAAGGAGAGGAATTAGCTTTTGTATGTTTACTAGTAAATGTGAAAAAATTGGAACGTTTAATGTAAACTGTGGACTATGAATACTTTTGAATATTTATAATTTATACACAGCTAAATACACAACTGCAGATTACACACTACACATTCAAGATCACACTCTTATCTTTCCTCTTCTCGTCTTGACAGTCAATCTCCGTTTCCCAGTAAATCCAAATGACATACGCAGATTTGTACGTTGCCACTTTATATGTAAACTGAAACTGATACACATAAAAGATCAAGTGTTGTGTCAAAGGAGAAATTTACTATTTACTAGTAAATCATCCAGTGTCTTAAATTTTCATCTCTTCTGTTGACTTTTATTTTTTTATTTTTGGATCCATTTCCCACTCAAATTGAAACTGTCCATTACAAATGACCATCGTTCACATTTATTCATAAGCTCCACTTCATATTCATATTTTTATATACAGTAGTTTAACAGTCAGTTTTTTCCTCTTCTCATCTCATTAAAGCAATTTTACGTAGTTTAATTGAATTTAATTTTTTATCCCAATGGTGTAAAATGTGTCCAGGGAATTTAATTCGTCAAGGGCAACTTCGGCAAAAGATGATCTTTTCAATACTTTTTCTTGTATTATTTGAATCTGTTTCAATATTCGGAGCTGAGCTGGACACATTTCCAGAAATTGCCATCAATGTGACAGAAGAGGATGGTGAACGAGGGGGAAATTCCACGGGTGCTGATCAAGAAATTAATGATCCAGGTATTTTGAATTTTGAACTACATTTTTTAACCTTTTGTTATACAATTTCATTTCAGCACAAGTGAAAAAAAATTTGTTTATGTAACTTTCAATTTGTTTGTTTGGCTTGATTTTCAGTGTGCAAATCCACAGTGATCGTTTCTGCAGTCGGAAGTTTCATAATTCTCATTCTCATTCTCGCTCTTTTTGTCTTTGTAAGACGAAGTAGGAAATTGAAACAACTTATGAGGAACTTGAGCGATGAAGAAGTGGAAATGTTTCACTGCGGAGACAACACAGTTGATCCAACAGAGGCTAATGCTGAAATTTATGCCCTTGGGTATGATCCAAGTCTGGAAATTTCTCCCGATTCCATTCAAATTGGTAAACAGAATTAGTATTTGGTACTATAATTATTTTTCAAAATATAGGCACAAAACCCAAAATACGGAATACGAAACTTTATGACAATGCATGATTTTTATGTAGATGAGTCGTCGGTTTTGGGTGGTGGAGCGTTTGGAATCGTTCGTGCTGGATTTCTCAAGTCCAATGTAAACGACAAAGAGAGTAGAGTTCGGGTTGCCATAAAAATGCCCAAATTCAACGTGACCTTGGAAAATTTCAAATCATTCCTCGGTGAAATTAAAATTTTAAGTAGTGTACAAAATCATGAAAATATTATAAAAATCCTTGGCGTCTCAACACTCTCGGCATTAAACAACGTAATTCTCAAAGATTTCCTTGCTTTTCATTTTTCCCTCGTCAATTTAAATTATGAAGCGTAAATTGTGAATTTGGATTTGGTCAGGTCGAGCTTTGATGGTGTTGGAGTTTTGTGAATTGGGCAACTTGAAAAACTTTCTGAGGGACAAAAGACATGGGTTCAGAAATGAATTTCCAAGGCTCAGTTTAACGGAGTCGGAACAAGTTGATTTATTAACAGACAGGTAAAAGTTTGAAACCACTAATTTTAAAACGCATAAAAATGCTTGTATAATATATTTTTTTCTTTTTAAATTCGGTAGCAACGGATACGGTAGTCCTGGGATTTCGTTGCCCGACTCCAACAGACTTGAAACTACGGATTTGCTCAACTTTGCCTTCGGCGTTGCAAACGGCATGCGGTTTTTGGAGGAGAAAAAGGTAAAAAGATCAAAATCATTTTTTCGTCTACACTCATAATTCGTTATCATGGCAACCAACTACTTTTGAAACTATATTAAAACAGGTGATTCACGGTGATTTGGCTGCTCGGAACATTCTTTTGACACGGGATCGAGAAGTGAAAATCAGTGATTTTGCATGGAGCACCCAGTTGAGACACTACGAAAATTACACCACTACAAACGCGGTACCATTATTTTTTCCTCCTCCTTCACAATAATTAAGCGTTGTAGTCAAAGTTCTGTGGAAAAATTATTGACCAATGGTTTTTGACTCCTGATTTCAGCTGTCAATTCCATGGCGTTGGTTTTCGCTTGAGGCGCTCGTGGATCGAAAGTTGTCTTTGAAATCCGACTGTTGGTCCTTTGGGATCCTCCTCTATGAAATTTTTTCCCTGGGCGAAGATCCGTATCCCAGTTTTGACCGGCTCGAGCCAAGATTTATTCAGAGCCTTCGTGATGGATATCGAAACGAAAGGCCGGAATTCGCCAGTGAGGACATGTAAGATTTTAGGAACCAGCTATATAAAACTTGATGTTTTTTACCCCACAAAATTTTAAATTTCCTTTCTTCCACAGATACGAGCTGATGACCGAGTGCTGGCAAAAAAACCCAGAGGAACGACCGGAATTTGAAGAGATTTGTGACGAAGTTCTGGACATGAGCATAGAGATCATCGAGCCTAAATTGAATTTGATATGATGAGCTCTTATTGATGTACTTCGTAAAAAAATTACAAATCACAAATCAGTTCAAGACAGATCAACATTTTATCATATTTTATAAAGATCAGAAATCAGAAATGGGAAATAAAACTGACGGAAACATAATAATTTTACTATATTGAAAAGGATCAAAATCATTTATAAAATATGTTGTTCTATGTATTATGTATGTATTTATGTGTTGTGGGCTACGGCCCTGCTTTGAAAACACAATAAACTAAACTCAAAGTTTCCGACCGGGTTCGGTTGGGATTTATTGCAGCCGAATTTTGGCCAGTTTTTCGCATGAATCCGGCCGAAACCGGGTGAATATATTTTGGATATCAACCGATTTCGGCCGAATTCTGGCAGAAACCTGCCGAAT
>JAQGBI010001253.1:0-10758 GCA_034698325.1 Sminthurinus elegans
CCATAAGGAATGAAAATTGTATGAGGATGAATTTACATACTTTACCATTAAAATATGACAAATTAATCATTTAAAATCTAGAATGAGTCTATTTGTACTCAGGATGTAATATGGATGTGTAAAAGGTAGCATATGGATGTATAGATACTTAGACATAGTAAAAGTGCATGTCCCCATTGAATTTTTTTAACTTTATGAATACATACTTGTAAAGTATTTGAAACTTTGAGGACGTCAAAACTCATGAAAAAGGTGATAGGGAAAGGAACGCAATGATTTAGCAAAATTTGTCTTTTTTTATCTCTCTCTTTTTTTAGTTTATTTATTTATTTTGTACTTTTGCGTGTTTGGATTTCAGATGTACATGTAGTTCCCATTGAAATCCAAACAGTAAACATTTAATGATGAAAACGTGATGAGATGATTGAAAAAGAACTCACATTAAATGTATACTCTAATCTCTAATGTAAGCATTGAATTTTTGAGTACTATTCTCTTTACTGTCTCTGTCGCTCCAATATGAGTGAAGTATGCGCGTATTTTTGGATAGTCTTCTCTCTGTTTTTTTTTTACTATATTTGCACTTTTTTTTACATATGGCTCTACTTTTTACTATTGGTTTTATACACATCATGTAATTGTGCTATATATAAAATAGAGAAGAGAGCTTGATTTTTTCTCTCTGACGTTTCATCAAAGTCAAAACTGGCACGCATTTGCGTGTACACAATAGACAATATTCATATAATAGAATTACAGTACCTACACAGATTTTGGCCAATCTGTTGCCATTTTCTATTTTCCACCCGCATCCCTTATGTACACATGTACAATACACACCAAACAGTTTACTACATGTACATACATGCTACGCACGAAAAGGAAATGAAAAACAAACAAGGATGGTGTGAGAAAAAAGTGAGTCACTGTCAATATACAATGCTCTACATTCGATGGATGTACATTGCACATTGTACATACGTCACAAATAATACTATTTACAAAATGTCGTTGTTGTTTTTTAAAAAGTAAAGTAAATAGGTAAAAAAATTCGGTGGAAATCATTAGGAAGGACTTACTACAAAACCTGAAGAGTTTTTTTACCTTTTCTGTGATTCGTTATCAAAACCGTTTGATTACTTTTTACGTTTGTATAAATACAGGAAAATGAAATTTTTTAAATGATGAGTAGTGCGTTAAATGTGTTTGATAATTTATTGTCTCAAATATGAGGCTTACTACAAAACATTGGATGTATTTTCAAAGTATGTATAGCATACCCTCCCACTGTACGATGTACGAGGAAGGAGTGGTAAATTGTAAAATAAAAGAGGTACTTTGCCATTATTTCAAATCTGAAATTTGTATCAGAGTCAAAATCGTGAGTCATGACTCATGATTTCCTCATTGTAGCTAAGACAAACAGGATAACAAAATCCTTTTGCTACTATTCAACTTGATGATGTCTCCAGTTTAAACAAGAGAGATGACTTTCTATGCATTCAATTTTTTTGTTGTTGATACTTCCCATGAATGTGAACCAGATGCTATAGCTAACAACAGCAGCATCATACTCATCTTCTTGCAGTATATAGAATTTCGCAAATTGTAAATCATTCACTACATTTGTATTCATTTGTTTTGTTGTTCCATTGCATTGGTTTGCGAATCTGCTCTTTCATCTTTTCCGAGAACAATTCAACGAGGAATGGAATATACGCAGGACAAAACATAAAAACATTTAAGTGAATGCAAGACAAAAGTAATGGAGTAAAAAAAAATCAAACCTTTGTAAAATCTTTTCTATTCTAAAGACTACAGACTACAGAGTTACAGAGTACAACAAACTTCTCAACGGTATTGTACAAACAATGCCGACTGCGTATGCAAATACATCATGTGCATAATGTGCATGTACGACGGTTTCTAAAAAAACTAAAAATGTCGAATAGTAGTACGAAAAGTAAAAAGTTAGACATTATACGATGACTTTAAGATTTCAAGATGAAAAATGAAAAAGCATTGTCATAAAAACCAACCGGATCAACAAAGGTTATACACTGGGGAAAAGTGTACATATGATCAAAAGTTGAGGCAGCGATCAATTGCTTTGTTGATTCTGCATTCTGCATTCAAATGAGAAGTAAATGAAAATGTACATGTATGATAAAATATGAGCATCTTGAATGTTGAGTCTTGAGTGAAATAAATTCGAGTTAATGTACTTTATGCCTCCATAAATCACGTATCTATAATCTATAGTATATACGATCCAAGTTGATGTTTGACTTGATTTTTTAGTATAAAAAATGTTGTGGGAGAATAATATAATTATAATAATAATCATGTAGGTAGTTGTCAATAAGCGCACTTGAATTATCTATACGTTGATTACACATATGAGTATAGTACTGTTTTATCGAGAGAAGAAAAAAAAATCCAAGGTGTACAATGTTTAATGTACTATCAGCTATTAGCTAGTGATGCGGAATAAAAACGTTTTCAACTTACAAAGTAAAACAGCATGTAACAACTTTAGTTTTACTTAAGTTTTTGTTCATTGATCTCATCATCTGTTGTATTATCTCACCTTATGATGATAATAAGGAGAGCGTACGACCATTTTACATGTGTGCAAAGAGTAAATCAATTCTCGATTGCTGTTTTGGAATTGAAAAGTAGACTTTCAAGTATCAAAAATACAAGATAAAACCTCATACATGTCTTACAAAAGAGTATCATATACAACATGCATGTACATAATCTACTACACATCAGTATTGAGTATACGATTTATGTAAGTAAATAAATAAGGGACATTGGAATAATGTAGAATATATGTGATAGGTTGAAATTTCACATGTCTGACCGTCAGTACTCAGTATGGGTTTTGCGTATTCCGTACAGCTTGAAAATTTAGTCCAAAACATTTGGAGATGAGATTATTATGCCCGAAGCTTCCTCATAATTTGCAATCACATCTATGTCTTTTATACTTGTATCTACACACACACACAACATACAAGTGTTTGAATACGAGGACCTATCTAAACAACATCATTGAACCGCTACACATCCTCACACCTTAATCGGACACAACATGCATATTATACTTTAAACATGGATGGGATAGAAGAGGAAAAAACTAGTAACCAGTTGCAACTTCTTGATACTTACTCACTTAGTTATTCCCACTAGTGTCTATCACAAGTTGTGAATTTCAAAATACCGGTTCATGTGGACGACAGGTCTCTTTTTTATCAAATGATTTTCACGTCTGATTTCTGCCGAGACTAGAGACTACCGCTTTGTTTTGTCGTCTAGCTCTTGCTGAGCTCCTCTTGCTTCAAAACAAAAAAAACTCTGCCTCTAGACAGACACGATTTGTGATCCAATCCTGACTGGTTAATGAAACAACATACATATATACATACATATGAAATGTGATGTACAGTATGGCTCCATACTCCATACTCAAAACATTTTCTGTTTATTACATATTAGAGAGGAGAAAAGAACTAGGGCATGTGGTGCTAAGAAGTTGGACGTATGGAACTGTAAATTTGAATTAGAAAATCTCAGAACCTTTTCTAAATTTTGTTCGTTTTTATAGTGAGTTTTAAGTATTTTAGTTATTTATTTTTACCATCTATTTACTAATTATGTAATTTCCCTGTTTGTTTTACGTGTCTTTTGATTGTCATCCTACTTTTACTGGTACTGTATCGTTTGTTGCGTTCAGCACCAGTCAGTATGAACTTTCATTTATGTGACGTGTAGAAGATGAAACTACTTATTGACTAATTTAGGTGTGTACAAAAATAAAAAAGATCAGGATTTTATGATTATTCCAACAATCATCTTTAGTACAAATAAAGACAGAATCGTGCCTTGTTCCGATAATTAAAATTTGTTTAAATACGCATTTTCGGCTGTTCTGAATTTTTTATAATATGTGTAATGTGTATGCATGCATTAATTTTAATACAAACAAAAAACCAAATGACATTTTTAGATTGAATTTGTGCAAAAATACTCAAAAGTACATAAATTGTGTATTTTCTGTCACAAAATGTGGATTTTAACTGATGAACAGTGTACATTGTACACGCAGTTTATTGGACAAGAAAGTCGTTATTTCCACAGGGAATCAATAATAATGCTATGCAAATTTTGAAAGAACTGTAAAGTAACATAGATGTACAGAGAACTGAAAATGAAAAAAAAAGAAGGTGAGCCCACAGAAAAGAACCGTAAGGTAAAATGGAAACTAAAGTGGTGAATGAAGAGAATATAATATATATATAATATAATATACAATATGTTATGGTCATGCGATAATAATGACTGCTACTACCATTAATTTTATTGACATGTATATTTACTACAACTTGAATTTCACTCTGTTCACTACACATTGGAGTATTTGTATAGAGAGAGATAATAAATATAACAATGTAGATGGGGAGAGAGAGAGGCAGAGAACCGCAAACTAGCCTATTTTGCATATATTTTCCAAAAGATAAAAGGGTTTTTAGTTCCAACTTTGGTCTGAAACTCAAATCAAGAGTATACACAAAAAAGACGACGTACAAGAGAAATTATACAGTATCTGCATGCATTTTGCCAGTGAGTTAAGTATGTACTGCATCGGCAAGACATTGTGTGTATTGTGTAGCTCAAAGTGGAATCAAGATTCTCATCTGCCACAAGGAAAGGTGGAGAGCTGCACTCTTATGTATGTATGTCTGTGTGATGACAGGACGACGACCCTTTTTGAGTATAAACGTAGAAGAAATTTAGCCAACATCACCAACGT
This sequence comes from Sminthurinus elegans, assembly GCA_034698325.1. Lineage (NCBI taxonomy): Eukaryota > Metazoa > Arthropoda > Collembola > Symphypleona > Katiannidae > Sminthurinus > Sminthurinus elegans. The sequence continues at coordinate 4,820 of JAQGBI010001253.1, forward strand.
CAAAATTAAACCTTATGAGTTTCCACTTTTCATGTGGATCTCCTCACATACGGGTAAGGAAGAAAATTCGAGACCAAGTGAATACTCGTAGGCTTATACTTATACCTTTTACGAATATATAGATTTATAGTTCAGTACAATGATGTACACAACATGAATGAAATATTATATATTGTATATTATTATGCACTCAAGAAACAAAGTAACTTATGATTTGATTTCAGGTAATCCTATCTGAGTCCTAAAATAATTAGTAATACTCAATGAACTATCAAAACTCCATCCTGCACGTTGCACATAGATAGGAAAGTTTCCACTTTTTCTTCTTGATTAATTTTTCTCTTGAATTTCTCACCCTCATGAGCATTTACACATGCATACTGCATACATGAACTTCTATTTTGAGAAATTGAGTAACGTATTGAGTATCGAGTATTTATGCACACTATCCAATGTATATGAAAATAATATTTTACTTCCTAATGATCCGCATTGTATAACGTACTCACTACTCAGATTGCCATCTCATAACAGAATTATATTCAATACTCAATGTAAAATGTACACAGTGTACGATGGTAGCGACAGAATACACATTAAAGATGCATTGTATCAATGTACAAAATGAGAATATGAACAATATTTTTTGATGTTGGTGGAAGGTGGAAATCATCATCACCATCATATTCAAATACATTGCCGCCTACTTGATGCTTCTCTTTATTTTTTTTATATCCTCAAACTTTATCTTTTACTTGATCGCTTTGATTGTAGCTGTCATATCATTTAGATACATAGAGGAATAGATAGTGTATGTAGATGTCTATTATGTGTGAGAGTGATGTACAAAAAAAGTCTTTTTATTTATACTGTACTCTGTACTTGTAGCAATCTAATCTTCACAGTTAATTCCCTCCTTTTCTCAAGATTCCTTTCTTTCGTGAAAGAAGAGAGTTGAACAGAAAAGGAAGATGAGTACGAGCAAAGAAATAGCACAGCATAGTATGTAGTGTTCATACTACATACAGTAAATAATAACTATTTATAATACTATGAGTCTGAATGACCGTGCAAATAAGCCCAAGTCCTGTGAATGAAACAGTAAAATAACATTGTAACGTTTTATGTTCTATTATACATTCATAAATGAAGTACATTTAAATTTATAAAGTAAATCCATGATAAAGACTCTGCAGTCAATTTAAGATGAAGTGTAGCTAGAGAGTACTTTTTCAAACGAGAAAAAACGATTTGCACTCGCTTTGTTTTTCTGTCAGTGTCTTTTGAATTTTTGTAGGTTTCATTTTTCATAATAATGACAAGTACTCGTGAATTATCCTTGGCTTTACATTTTACATGCATGCTGTGTACATTGTGTAAAAATAGGAACACTATACAATTCTACTGATGAATGGGCGATTCATTATTCATTATCATACTGTACATAGTTATTAATTCAAATGATTAGTTATTTTGATGAGTCGATTAATTTAATTTCAATTTGCTTCATTGTGGGGAGAACTTGTACGATTATCATTCAACAACCAGCAATACAGTAAATGCATGTAAAACCAGTTTGAAAGTTTTATAAATGATAAAGACAACTTCACATGAGTAAGCGTACACCTATATTATGTGTTATGTATCTATACCTGTATGTATGACAATAATAGACGAATAATGACTCTTATTATTGTTTTCAAAGTTGTAAGAGTTGAGAGTTTAACTCGTAATTTTTACTCTTTATGATTCAATTCGAAATCGAGAGCCTTCATTTCATTTCATGATGATACTTTCAGAGACAGAAAAATAATGTACTGTATACATTATATATTGCACCTATGGATTTTATAATACACATAGTTTCTAATAAACAATACATAATCACGCACCACGCATCACCTCAAATACAAGGTGTAGAACACTATTCTCAACAATGTCGTCATTTATTATATTCCGTAACCTGCAATGAAAGAATATTTTGAAGTATCCAATGGCTCATCTTTGTATCGTTTTCAGGTTTTGAAAGATTCTCACCAACCACCAAGAAAATTGTGATGCATGGTCAAGTATAATGTACTGCATAATATATTAAAAAGCAAACTGAAAAGATTGTAGTGTCGTACATTGTACATCGTACATCACGGATAATTGTGAGAGGTGTAATTCTAATGTAACTTTTGGATAATTTTCAATTTCCTTTTGTAACAGATAAGGAAGTTGCTCATGAACGTGATTAATAACCACTGATTAATATATTTACATTTTACGCAATTTTCTCTCTCATATAGCTGAGATTTGAGAATTCTTGTTTGTGGCTTACGGAATTTTGATTTTCTTATTTGGTGCCATTTCTTATGGATTTGGTCGAAAATTTAAACACTGTACACTACACTATACTTTGTACGTATTCGTAATTATTGTTTACTAGTGTGTCTTACAAGTCTACACTTATTATCTATGTAGATTTTTCTGTTTATACGCATTTTTGTACTTTGCAATTCAATACATTGTACATTGTACCATGAAGAGTCGGATGGCTATCTGATGCGTGAGCTCTCTTCTTCTTTCTTTATGGGTATGCGTGTATAATTACGGCAGTTACAATATCTGATAGTGTTCTAGTACATATACACCACGATGAATACATCCGTAGTATTTAATTTTCAAGAAGACTTCCGCAGCATACAGAATAATTCAATTCAAACCCCAAAGTTTATAAGCCATCATAAAATTGGATAATGGGCATGATGCTGACTGCCGACTGCGTTGAGAGCGAAAAAGATGGAATTTAGTTTTTAAAGGAGCTTATTTGTGGTTAATTCCAAAAAATAATAATATACAAGAACCCCCTAATCACGACAGCAAAATAAAAATTAGAGGCAGAGACAACCCATTAAAATTTCAGGCAAAAGTTTTGTTTTTTTTTACTAATCATCAGTAGTCAGTAGTTCTTTTCAGTAGCTCTGATGAAGTAAAAAAAACCTTTACTTTTTTGATCTCCTCCTGTTTCAAGCCATGTAGTTATCAAAACTTGAGTGCACTTCAGTAGTTGGCAGAGACAGCAGAGCTTTAAATCATTCAGATTTTGGGTACATCTTCTTCTGTATTCCGTATGCATTTCATACATCAAAATTCCAAATATGAAAGAATCATTGAGGCTAAATAAAGTTTACGGTCAAGCTGTAGCCTGTATAGAGTCCTTTTCATTGTTTACAAGGGAAAATATTTGGTATTTGTTGTTTGTGTATGTGCCTTACACATAAACATAAATAACATGTATAGCATATTGTTGAACAATTTGTTTTTGTACGTTGTATTTAATATTCAGCATTCACTTGCAGTGTCGCTGTGTCTTTAACAGTGTACAGAGTACAAACTCTGTAATACAGAGGCTGTTTCTTGTATCATTATTTTCATACTGATGCCGATGGAGACTATGGGTAACAGTGAGCAAGGGCATGTAAATTGCACGATGAATTCACAAAATTGTGGTCAAAATAATTTTATCAAATTCCTTTTCTTCATGTCTTCAATGTTTTTCTGTAGAGAATATGATATATAGAATACAGGTAGTTTTTAGCATTAAGTATTCTTGCATTAGTAAACTCTGTTTCATTCCTACTTTTCTAATACAAATATCTTTATATATAATAAGCTTAAAATGAAGAGCCAGGGTTGTTTTGATATATTCTTTTTATTTATAAATCTGCACGACTGCATGACTACGTAATATAAAAAAACCAAGTATGCAGAAGACATTTTGGAAACAAAATAAACTTTTCAGCATCTTACCGATGTCACATCCCTTCTTTCCGTGCATCAAGAAATTTGAACGCGGAACCAAAGGATTCACAAAGTAAAACCAAGCAAGGCTGGTGAATGTTTCATAGTACGTATTATCTGTGTGGTAGACAGAGTTTCGAGAGTCTCTGAATAAAATTTAGCATTAAGTATGCACCTATACGTAGTTAAGATGTAGAATTGAATGTAAAGTAACTTCAGAAACTGCACTGAGGTCTGAAATGAGTGGAGCTTCAATTCACGTCACAGAATAATGAATCTGTGTGCATTGTACATACTACACACAAGATGTATGCATGTTATATAGAACAATGTAGAATGCATGACGTACATAATATGTAGTTTTGTAGTTTATCATTCAGTCTCATTAGGAATTATAGTGTAGTATAGTTTATATCACTTGAGAAACTACATCTGAGATGATTATAATCTGCCATTGCCCTCCTACACTTTACTACATGTAAATAATATCAGGATGTGCATAAATATCTATACGTAACTCTTATGCAGAGGAGAATTACAGTGTAAGAATTCGCATAATATTGCGGATTGTGGTTTATCTTCTTATACGGAAGGAAATTTTAAGACTTTTACTCTCTTAAAGAACTTAAAGTTCCATCATGCACCTGATACGGTCATCAGAATACCATGATTGCAAAAAAAAATGACAAGATTTTAGGCTCTTCCTTTATTATTATTTGTAATGACTGTTTTTGTGTGGTGCATGCAATTCGGATACTATTGATGATTTTAAATAGACTATATGACCTTCTTCCGAGTTGCAAATTCATGACTCATGAGTCTTCATGCTTGTGTATTTACATCTTAAATATTGTATGCTTGTTCACACACTATTCACTATTCATGTATTTGTGTGTATGCATTTATGGTTTGTTGTTGATTATATACAGGTAGATTTTTTTTGTTACATTGTGAATTGTGAAATGTGACGGTACGTTTTATAAAATATATAAGCTCTTTCATGTTCATCGTTCATCGTCATGTTTAAGAAACATGGTACATAATGTGATTCCTTCCGGAGTTGCATATTATGTTAAATATAGCTTGCCTCCTTTGTATTATCTTGCACAACAAGGTGGTGAAAAAGCAATAGTGTGAATTTTTCTTCGTCTTGACCTTGATCGCCTGGTTCTTCCTCAAATTTGTTGTAAGCTTGTTTGAATGATTATTACAGGTTGCAAAGTTACAATTAACACCCAAAAGTAACTTTTGAGGTATTTCATTGCGTCTCAGGTTCGACGTGAATAGAAAATATTTATTTATTCCAATCATGATTTCACTATTTGTTTTTGATGCATGTACAATTTCCATTCAAAAGACTAGACGAATAAAAATAATTCTACAGTGAATAATATATATTACAGCAGTATTAAGGCATTTTTGGACTTTTGCTTTTTTCTATTGTTTCTTCCCGTATAGACAAATCATCATAAGGAAAAAGGAACATGCATGAATGGATTCATGTTTGATGTTTGGTTGAGATTCGATTGGAAGTTAAGATTACAATTTGTACTGATGAGAATCACTCCAGTGTCTGTATCATAACTAATGACAGAGATCATTTAGTCAAAAATGGAATGGACACTTTCTTACATATTTCCAATTGTATTTCCACACTACAATATTGCAATGTTACGTGTATAATATGTACCATGTATAGGTATTCATGTATTTATCAACAATAATTACAACACTTGCACAAGAAGAAGATAAGCCTTCTTTTTAACATGTTTCATTTTCATTTTTATCCATTCATGACTTTCTTTTCCTTCAAAGCTTCCATCTATTCTACATCACTACAATTGCAATTTATAGAATAGGAATAAAGTCTGATTATATTTTTGTAATTTGTATTATGGCATTAAGTATGGTGTATAATGTACTCAAAATACAAAATACAGCAGGGAGTAATGGAAAAAGATATGATTTTCCTCTGAAACTCAATTTATTTATTTATTATTACAATAAAAAAGTATTTGCTGTTTAATATAAGACGGTCTCCTTTTGTCCTTTGCCTTTCTCTCTCTCACTCTCTCACTCTCTCTCACTCTCATTCTCTCTTTTTCTTCAAAATAAGAAACATAAAATCCACAGGAAATATTCTTAGTGAATTA
>JAQGBI010001254.1:0-10758 GCA_034698325.1 Sminthurinus elegans
CAGTTTTTAAATTAGGAAGAGAATCCTGCTGACAGTTCTCCAGAAATCGAACGAGATGACTCATTTCCCTTGTACAATCAATACTCAGATGAATAGTGGAGAGTCGGCTGAAGGACTTGAACTGAAAAAGTTGAAGCTCAAAGTAGGTGAAAACTATCTTGATAATTCGGAGGGACTCTCGACTGGATTCCAAAATCAAATAAAGCAGCTTGACCCATTTTGGATCCTGTAGAAACTGTTCAATTTTGAGTTGCTCCAATTTTGGTTTTGCCTGAGCAAGTGCAGTAATGTGATTCGGAGAGTCTGGATTACACCGCCGGCAGTCTAATTTAAGAGTTTTGATGAGGTGTTTTTTATGTTGAACGATTTCGGACGGAATTAGAAAAGCTTGCGAAAGACGGATTCCTTCAATTCTTTGTAAATTTGGAACTGGCCAAATCATATGACTAGAATCCAAATCAGTGTCAAAATTTGAGATCCGATTCAAAATTAAGTTGTTGCTGGAGGACTTGTCGACTGTGATACCCGGTGTAATTTTAAGAATCTCAAGATTTGGAAATTTTCCAGCTCCCACCAGCTTCCAAAAGGTTTTACATGGGTAAATTTTCAATATTTTAACTTGGTGACCAAAATCGGAAGCAAATTCATCCATTTCTTTCTCATCCAGGTATCTACAATTGAATTCAATCCAGGAGAGGTCATCCGACTTCATCATGGTGTTAACATAATAAAAATAATCCTTCAAGCTAAACCAGAAATTCACTTTGCAGCACCTTTTTCTTCTGAGTTCTGAATTAGCCAAGTTTTTCCAGTCCTTAGAAACCAGTCGAGCCGTTTTCAAATCAGGAAAGCTCAAGTGAGACATGATATTTTTGAGAATCTGTGTACAAAGTTTAAAGGATAAGAAAGGACAGTTCTAGTTACTAAACTTTGAAATTTAGCTTGACTCAAACATGGAACATTGATTATGGGGGAAAATATTTAAACTTGCATTTGAATGAACAACTCTTTGTCACTCACCAAATGATTTGAGGCGGCTTTAAATCTCAGCGGTGCAAATTCATCAGAAAACATGATATTTTCCAGATCCTTCATTTTCCTGGTCTTTTTAAATGTTGACTGATGTTTCCAATTCCTTTGAAGAAATTCCCCTTGACTTTGATACGACTTTTGTTGTTGTCTCCATTGAGAATTCCTCTTCGTCCTCATCATTTTCCTCTGATTCTGTAGTAGTGGTAAAAGTTTGAAAATGAATTACAATTTACAAACGCATATAAAATCATTTTAATGGAAATCATTTTATTAAAATTTTTATATCATATAAAAAGCAATAGTTATTTTCAACGATCAAATGTTAAACATCCTTGATAATTTAATTGGTTCCAATTTTATCAATACAAAAAGTACAAACTTACCGTGAACATGATGAAATTTTGTAACCAAAACTGCTCTTCTCTTCTCTCAGTTGCACTCAAGATTTTAGGAGCTAAATCCTCATGAATTTGCTCACTCAAGTAAATAAGCTAAACTTTGTCTTCTATCTTTAAACAATCACTCAATTAGAATGTAAAACTGGTAACTGATAAGGGATAAAATGTTATGTGGTTGACAATTTAGTAGTCGTGATTTAGAGACAAAACTTTTGTTGTAAGTTTGTTCACTTGAATCAATTGAACTGCAGAGATAAAAGAAATGAAATACACTTTTGACGAGAAGTGACTACTTAGTTTCAATGGAAAAGTACAAAAGACAGCAACACAAACAAAGAACAAAAGTATTTGAATATTAATTTCAATTATTTTTATTTCAACTGTAAATTGGAGTAAAAAATGCTACAAAAAAAATATGAATAACGTCAGTCCAACTCAAGTTAAAAGCTGTAGTTAAAATAAAACTCGTGATGATTGTGCATTATGGAAAAGAGAAAGGAGAAAAAATATCTACAGAAAAAACACTATAATTGTGGCAGTAATATTTATTGTATATTGAACACGCTACACACAAAAAAGATATCTATACAAATGCAGCTTGTCTTCGTATGCTTTTTATTTTGTCCACACAAAATACAAGTACAAATGTAAAAGAGTTTTGAGTGATTCATTCTCATTTACCTTGAGAGTCAAGAGTCACAAGAGGATTAGTCAAATTAGGCAAGTTTATTTGTCCAACTAAATCTTAGGCGTGACTACGGAGAAAAACTGCTAGTGGTGAAACGACATGCCTTGAGCAGATCTTTTATTAGCTCTTCATGCAACCACCGCAAAATAAGTAAAATGAATTCAATTCTTGCAATTAATATTACAAACTCATTTTCTGGTAAAATCAATGCACATTTAATTTATAATTTAGCCATTAGTCACAAGTCAAAAGGAGCTGGGACTATTAAAACAACCCTTTTAAATCAGGATTTTAATGCGCTATCGACTTTTGACTCGACATTTTAAAACCCGATTACAGCAGAAACGTTGAATTTGGATTCATATTTGTATCATTGCAAGAATTTGACGCCACTTGAAAAAAAGTAAAGAATTAAGCGCATCTCCCTGTAAACAGATAAAAACATTCCTGTCATGCTGCCGTCAGAACAGTTGCATATGAATTAACAAAAATAAATACTCGTAATATGAACAGTGTTCCACGTAATACTTGTGTTTGCAATTTCCACTCATTTTCTTCTAGCAAAGTGTAAAAGTGATGAGAAAAATTGCAGAATCTTTACAATTAGTTCCACTCTGAACTAAGAAAATTCCACCGTATTCTTATTTCTAATGCAAGTGGATTTTCTCATGTTTTATCCGTTGCCATGGTCACGGGTGTCATGTGTCCTGTGTATTAAGCAAACCTATTTGACATTTGTATAACTTATTAATCACTTTAGCGATTGGATATTGGATCGATGAACAAAAGGAAGCACCTTTGTTCTTTTTATAACTACAAAAGTGAAGAGTAAACAAGACGGGTTTTGGATTTATTGATTTCTTTTGCGCGCCTGCTTTAGTCGTATCGATCGCATGCTAAAATGCTTCAATTATACAAAAAGAAATAAAAGAACACTTCATTTTCAAGAACATTTTACCTGGGTAAATAAAACAATAAACTTGGACAACTTTTATTCAAAGTAACTTACACCACGCGCCAAATCCATATCAAATCCATTCAATTTTACTAGTCCGTCGTCTGCAAATACTCACACTTTAACGTAGCAATTTGTTCCTCGTTCCCTTTTATTCCTCGTTAAGTAACAAAACCAAAAACTTTATATTTACAATCTATAGACAACATTCCTTACTTTTGTCTCATTTTCTTGTAATTTTCTGCTAAAATGTGTGAGCTTTCCATATTCCTTCTTGTCTGCTTCTTTTTTCTACAACTAAACGGGATTTTGGCGATTAATTTGTCTGTGGACAAGATGAAGAAAGTAGATTTGTCTTCCCTTCTCACGGATTTACAAAGAGTTGAAGAGGAAAATGTCCTTGGCTCTGGATTTGGAGTGGGAAATTCGTGGTTTTATTTCAGGCAATTAGAAAACATTTTCAGTGATATCGACTTCACAGCGGATATTTCAATGCCTCTTGTTCTCAGATCCAATCACTGTGTTTTGAACAAAAATAAAAGCGAAAACTGTACTTTAACGCCATTGAAGGACAAAACCATTGAAAAACACGCATGCGTTGTGTCTCAGTCGAAGTTTGTGCTCAGTTTTGTCCAGCTCCTTTTTCTTCCAAGTTTCGACTTGGACGAAGATATTTGGCAGCGGATTCGAAAGACTCAAGATTATTTTGAAGGCTGCTTCACAACCATCCAGGATTTCTATACACCGTCTGATGAGGAGCATTGCTTTGGAGCAGCTGCTCGTCCAAAAATCCTCTTTGTCCTTGTTCCCCAATTTCAATTCTTCTACGATCTCAAAAAACAACAAAATCAAAACTTGGACTACGACAGATTAAAATCCGCATTTCGTCTCCGTGGCCATGAAATAGGTAACTCGGAATTTTCTCTGGAATTCGTCATCAGTTTACAAGAACTACGAGAAGAAATCACAACTCCATCATTATTGTTGAAAACTTCCCGCTTCACTGCTCCATCTCACGGCTATTACATTCACTATGAAGACAGGATCAAAAACTTTGGGGCTCTCGTTCCTTTTGATTGCTCAGCTTCGACACTGTCCTTGACTTTGACTTCAGACGAGCAGTCCTGTTTCGGATTGATGGTGAACGCTTTTCACTCGGCGAGGAAAATCCCACGTAAAATTGACGTCACAATTTGGGCTGGTTTTGAGATACAAAACGCACATGCAAAAGAACTCTTTGAGTTTCTACTTTTATCCATGAACACTTCAATTTATTATGATCATGAAGATTGTGACAACTGCTTCGAGAAGACTCATTTACGTGGATACAACATTTTCTCAGAGCTGGAAGAAATTGTTGATTTTCAAGACGGACTTGAAATAATTTACACTGGAGCTCAAACTTATAATTTCATCACGAGTGACAGCGTGAAACAATACAAAAGTGGGTTTGACATCTACTGCATGCCCTTTGAACCCATCGTTTGGATTTGCCTTTTAATCTCGTTATTCAGCAGCATTTTCATCGTTTGCTTCCTTTTTCTCAACAATCCAAAACCCCTGGATTTTCTCTCGTTAATTTCTATGGTTTTTGAATCGACATTGTGGATTGTACGAATTTTGCTGGAGCAACCCGAAAAAAGCTCTCCAGTGAAGACCGCGGGGAAAAACAGGGTCAGTTCTATAATTTTTGCCACGTGGCTCATCTCTGGATTTGTCCTTGCAAATGAATATCGCGGAGTGATGCACGCGGATTCCACAGTTCAGAGGCCGAGTGAAACCAGTTGGAAATTCGGGGGAGAACTGATTAAAAGCACTGCAAATTTTCAATTGTACTACAGTCATCTCGGGTTTGTTGACGACGAAGCAGATTCGTCAGATCTGACGCCGTACACCATTTTCCACGACCTCTATTTTTCCATGAGCTCTAAGAACTTTCCCTACGGCCCTGTGATAACAACTCTCATTGGTCTAAACGCCAACGGATGCTCCGAACGTTGCAATTGGTCAAAAATATCTATAGATTGCCTTCAAATTCCAGAGTGTGCAACGATAATTCAAGGTGCGAGAATTCTAAACCACTCAACCGCAGTCGACGCTGCTAAAGTCCCAAATCTCATTCACAAAGAGTTGAAACAAGGAAAAACGGCTTTTCTCTTTCCATCTCAAGATTTCTCATATTTTTGGCCCATGTTTCAAAATGAGATGGAAGAAAGTTCAGATTCAGGCCTTATATTTTCACACAACAGACAAAGTTCAGGAGTTCGAGATGATTCTTTCATGATCAACAATGGATTTCAATTCTCCACTTCGCTGACGAAACATGAACCCAGGATTTTTGTAAGGAGGTTTGAAGTTCTCATGAGTTCCGGAATTTTTTGGCACTGGGAGAAAAATGCAACTGCAAACTTGAAAACTAACCTAAAAAATATTGGAAATGAATCTGATCTTAATTTTAATAAGTTTGATGCGGACCTAAATACTGACATTGCTCACGCTTTGTCTTTTCGAAATTCGGGGATTCATCTCATATTTTACATTTTGTTCATCTGTCTCATTTTCCCCTGTTTTTGCTTCTTTTGTGAAATGGGGCTCAAGATTTTTCATCAGTATAAAACTAGGAATTTTAAAGTACGAGCAAGTTTATTATTTCACCGGGATCAAAATTTGAACAGGTGGATGAGGTAAAAATCCAGTACAAAAAATACATCAACTTTATTAGTGTTTGGTTCTCATGGCAACAGGAGTGTATTTTTAATTCATTATAAGAACGGCAGCTGTTCTCGTGTTGGACGAGACAAAAGATAATGAGAAAATCCATTCCTTTTATTTTGTTTGCTTGCGTGAGATGAGACATTAAAATTTCCCCCTCCACATGAAATGTTTACAAATACTTTTGTCCATAAAAGTGTTTACTCTTTTTCAGGGACCGCGGAACGTTTTTTGGGCAGGGGGGTACAAATTTTCGAAATTCAATTATACCTAGTGTAAATTTTTTAATGAAAATCCTTTTTTATCTAGTGTAAGCAAAATTTTTTAGATTTATTTCAAAAAAGATGAAAAAACAAGCCATTTTGTAGAAAATTTTGCGACATCTGTAAAAAATCTAAAAAAAAACACTAAATTCCTCGTACAACTGAATTTGTGTACAGAAAACCTAAAATGGCAGTTGCATTTTGGTTTTCGCTGCAATGTAGAAAAATTCCAAAACAATTTGATGGAGCTGCAAAAGAATTGAAAGATCTCGTTCCTGATGCAAGTGCCATTTTGAAAAGATTGAAGGGAATAGTCTCACAATTTATTGATCCGATTCAAAACTGACACTTTTGGGATGAGCCAGATTTAAATAGCTTTTCTGCCCCCTTCTAGATTTGGTTGGATCTTGTGGTTTCCTTCACATGATTTTGAGGCAAATAAGTTTCAATACAATTGTACCTTTAGCGCTAATTTACACATTCCTACCGTATGCCCGAATGTAAAACATTTTGTCTTGATTGCACTGTTTTTTGTTCGTCGCAAGAGGACCTGGAATTTCTCTGCTAAAGCCTGGAATATTTTTAGCAAAATTCAAACACATCGATTGGAGTTTTGCCATCAGTACACAATTTCTGCTGCAGCCTGCCGTCTCCAAAGAGTCCCAATGATATTTTGAGAGTTTTTGCATGGTATCGTTTTTACCATGATGCCATAAAATTTTGGTGGAACAACAAATAGCAAACCTTTAGAGCATAAAATTATGTGCCGACAATTGGCCCTCGATAGTTTTAGATCAAAATTCTCGCACTCAAATTCAGAAAGAAAAGAAGCGAGCGAAGCGAGCTGAAAATTTTTTAGATTTTACTTGCAAAAAGCAGTAAAAAATTGTAATGTCACATTGAAAAAAGCTGTACATATGGAAAAACCTAAAATTCCAGGGGGGTACAAATGCGTATGTTGTACCCCCCTGCCTTTTTTCAAGGGGGTACAATGTACCCTGTGCCCCCCCCTGTTCCGCGGTCCCTGCTCTTTTTGTACTCGAATCTTGAATGCATTTCAACAATCTCGATCGATCCGCTCAGCCGGTGATCAATTTTTATAAATTTTTCATATTTTGTCGCTCCATGATTTAGTTGAGCGCCGCTCATATTTTTCACCCGTTGCAACATGCACCTCAAGTAAGAGATATATTGTTATCAGGTGTACGACAATCCTAGTTGGTAGCATGCGAATTCGCATTTGTGACGTCACTGGCTCAGATTTCATGTTCACAAGTTGAAAGACAAAAACTGCAAGTGGCTTCGATGTTCATAAAAGTTCTGTGCAGTCTAATTCGAACGCCACTTACACCTTTTCTATTTCAACTTGAGATCTTTCAGTTTTGTGGGCTAATGTTAAAGAGTAGGGAACATTCAGCCAATCAAAGCAGAGTCAGGGAATCTGAGCCACTGACGTCACAAATGCGAATTCGCTTGCTACCAGCCTGGATTGTCGTACACCTGATTGTTATTAAGTTCGTTCAGCATAACTTTCATTGATAAAAATGTACCTTTCGTTTCTACTTGTACGGAGCATTTTTTTTAACTTCATTTTTCTACAAAGGAAGAGTATTTTAGTTACTGCTCTTGAAATTGATTTTGATTCTAATCCAAATTTTGCCATTAAATTAAACCACAAGCCGCAAAATTTGGATTTGCACCCAATCTTCAAGAACCTGAGTCAAAATTATTGGTTTTACTTTCGAGATAACGAGGAAATATTCGACTACGCGGATATTTCAACACCTTTTGTTCACCGCTCGAATAAATGTGTTATAAAACATGGCGAAAATTGTAGCTCTTCTTCCCTCCAGAAAAAGGCGCAGGAAAAACATGTTTGTGTCGTCAGCTCTTCAAAATTTCTGCTTCGTTTCATCTCTTTTGTCTTTGTTTCAAGTCGTGATCTTTCGAATGACGTTTTGAAAATTTTAAAGACTGTGGGCGATCACGACGAGTGTTTTTTGTCCATCAAGAACTTCTTTCTACCGCACGATGATGAACACTGTTTAGTGACTGTGGGTCGACCGGATTTGGTGATTGTCCTAATTCCTCAACCTTTGAATCTGAACGAAGGAAATTATGAAGATTTGACGGCGGCGCTGATTCGCAGAGGTCATCAAATCGGAAGACAAGAATTCGCCCTGGAGTTTTTAATTCCGCTGGATGTCTCTGAAGATGAGTGTTCACTTTCCGTTTCACGCGGTTGGTACATTCACTACGATCTTAACATCCATAATTTTGTTCGGTTCATCCCATTTTCCTGCGCTAAAGCGTCTCAGTGTTTTTTGACAATGATGGAAACTTTCGAAAAAGCAAGAGAAATCAGCAGTCAGAAAGAAACTATTTTGAAAGTTGACTCGGAAATGCTCGAGGAAAAAACTTATCGAGCGGACATTGTCCAATTTCTGTTCAGCGGTTTAAATATAACAATTTTCTTATGCGACTCATCCGTTTGTTCAATAAGTGAGGAAATAGCGTACATTGATCTCTACTTCCTTCTCGTCCAACTTGAACATGTTTTGCATTCGGCAGATCGCATTCAAATAATTTACACGGGAGCTCAATTCTACAATTTTATCACGAGTGATCAAGTGCGACAGTACAAAACTGGATTTGAATTTTACTGGATGCCTTTTGAACTGCCCGTCTGGATTTTTCTCCTGTCTTTTTTGGTGGTCAGTGCTTTTGTCATCATCATTTCTGGTTTTTGTGGAGGAAAATTTCTGTCACTTCTTTCCATGGCTTTTGAATCAATTTTGTGGATCTTTAGAATTCTCATGGAGCAACCGGATGAAAATCCCCCGAACACAGAGAAAAAACGCAGATCAATCGGTGCTATAATTTTTGCCACTTGGCTACTCGCAGGTTTTTTAATTGCAAATGAATATCGTGGAGTTTTACATGCGGATTTTGCAGTTCAAAATCCAAGTGAAACGATCTGGAAATTTTCCAAGGAATTTTTAGACAATGATTTTCATATTTATTACAGTCAAATTGGCCTTGACTATGAATTCGAGGGTGATTTGCCTCATAATCAGGGACCATTTGAAGATGTTTATTTCACTCAAAATGCTATTTTTATTCCGCCGTACGGTCCTAAATTTGGCCAGCTCATTTCTTTAAACTATGACGAATGCTACAAGTTGTGCAATTACACCAGACTGTTAGAAAATTGTCGTCACATCCCGATTTGTCAAAAAATGTTTCATGCAGTTCAAGTGCTGAATCAAACTGCCGTCGTCAACGCGACGATTCTTTCGAGTTTCATCCAGAGTAAATTGAACGAGCCAAAAACAGCGTTTCTCTGCCCAGTTGAAGATTTTTACTACTACTGGAAAATATTTCAAGATGAAATGAAACAAGATCCAAATTTGAATTTAAAATTTGCGCATAATCGAAATCAAAAATCCGGATCCGGAGCAAAAGATGAATCTTTCATGAAGGTCAAAGGTTACCAACTTTCCATTCATCTGACGAAACATGAACCGCGGATTTTCGCTCGGAGATTCGAAAGTCTCCTCAGCTCCGGCATTTTTTGGCAGTGGGAGAAAAACGCAAATATTAGTCTAGTTGCAAATAGAATTGAAATTGAGTCAAATTCGGATCTGATTTCATTCCAAACTTTATCCTTTCAAAATTCTGGGATTCATCTTGTTTTTTACACGATGCTCATGGGAATTTTTATTTCCACTGTTTGTTTATTTGGAGAATGTGCACCTGAAATTTGTCATTTCGGCATGGCAGTTCAAAAATGTTTGGATGAACTAAAAAAATTTAAACATGTTTTGAATCAAGTGAAGATTGGATTGATAAAATTACTAAATGGTGCAAAAATAGCAAAAATGAATGTAAAACGGAAAATGATGCATGAGAAAATTTGAAAAATAAATGAATTTTAATGCCGCATTTGGACGCCACTTACAATATTATTCAGTGTTTTCTAGATCAAGCCGTAATAGATTGTTTGTATAATTGTAATTCACGACTCAGTTCAAAGAATGCACGCACATTTGTAAGGTTTGATGAATGGGGATGTTTCTTCCTTATGCATTCTTTTTCTGAGCAACCGAATTTTCTTTCCGTTTAATCGTAGGTGCATTCTGCATTCCTTATTCTAATTAGTAAAGCAATGCCATAAATTCCACAACCCTCAACTCACATTCTCCATTTTCTTATCAGCATTTTGTCCCTCAAGTTCATCAGGATTCTATAATGAACAAAATTCTTCCAATGCACAATTTTTCTGTGCACGTTTTCTGCAATTTTTTTCATCTTGAAACGCTAGTAGAAAATATAGAGATTCACCTTTCCGTTGCTCTTTGATTCAGCATCTATGCACGTCCTATGACAAGTTGATACTCTGGAATTTTAGGGTGCACGCCGCGTTGAATTTTCCCCCATGATTTCAATATTTACGACTTTAATCGACTGTAAATAGCAAATGGTAGACGTCATGTGCACCTTGTAATTTGTATGTAGGGGTAAAGGTTTCAGTAATGTAAAATGTTTGCAGTCATGATTTTTAAATTGGATGAAAACACCATAGCTGCATTCTACGTCAAAAATAAACGCATACATGTTTCAGGAAAAAAATTAATTTTCAACTGGGAGGAGCTGGGAGGGGTTCGAAAGTCCATTTTGTCCATAAAGGAAAAATCTTCAAAACACTCG
>JAQGBI010001255.1:0-10756 GCA_034698325.1 Sminthurinus elegans
TATATAAATTATCTATAAATTTTTATTTTATGATTGTAATAAAAACTGCTTGCGAGAAATAAATGACTTTCATTTACCTGCTTACGGACATCTGGTTAGTTGTAAGAGTACCAGTCTTATCTGAGCAGATAACAGATGTACAACCCAAAGTTTCTACAGAAGGTAAACTCCTGACAATAGCATTCTTTTGAGCCATACGACGTGTACCCAAAGCCAAACAAGTTGTGATGACAGCAGGTAATCCCTGTAATATACAAATAGATTTAAAAATGTGACGGATGATGAGCAAAATATTTTTAGTATTATATAATATAGAGGTGTACGTATAAAATATATATATATAAAAAGAGAGATGATAATATCTATTAGTATGAAAAAAATTATGGAAACAAACATCATAATGACTACTAAAAAACCTATAGGAATTTACAAACCTCAGGGATAGCGGCGACAGCTAAAGCGACGGCAATTTTGAAATAGTAGATAGCTCCCTTGATCCAAGATCCACCATGAGCAGGGTCATTGAAATGTCCAATATTAATAGCCCAGACGGCAATACAAATAATAGTAATAACCTAAAAAATATAGAATTAAAAAACATACATATATTATTATATATATATATAAATTTTATAGCATAGAAAATTCATAACATAAACAGATTTGAATATAACATATTAAATGATTAAACAAATTAATAAAGTTTATGATATAATATATAATATATTTTACATGTATATGTATAATATACTTTGACCTAAACATAACATAAAGTAAGTTTATGTTGTGTAAATTTTATTATAAAATGACGCTTTAATCTAATTCAACAAACCTTGGAAAGTTGTTCACCGAATTCATCCAATTTTTGTTGAAGAGGGGTCTTAATTTCTTCAGTCTCAGACATTTCAGTTCGGATTTTACCGATGGCAGTATTCAATCCAGTTCCGATAACAACACCACGAGCTTTACCAGCAGCAACATTTGTACCACTGAAAATAATATTTTTCTTATCTTGATTGACAGCACGGGGATCGGGAACAGGCTCATTGTGCTTAATGACGGAAACAGATTCTCCAGTAAGGATAGATTGATCAATTCTCAAAGTTGTGGACAAAATTTTAGTAATACGAATGTCTGCTGGAATCTTGTCACCAACTATAAAGATATATGAACAATAAAAATGGTAGTAAATAAATATATTGCAAAACATGGGTATTTTTTAACACCAACTTACAATAATAATTATTATTATTATTACATTGTAAACAACAATTTTATACTAGTAGTCATATAAAAATTTAGATATACCTGAAATTTCAACAATATCACCAGGCACAATCTCACGAGCCCTAACTTTTTGCACACCAGCTTTATCACTTCGAACAACTTTACCCATTTCTGGTTCATATTCCTTTAAAGCTAAAATTTAAAAAAAACAAACAAAAATGACCCATTTTTTAATGACGTTTTTTGTTGTTGTTGTGTCAAATTTTATATGTACATTATATATGTATACAAAACATAAATATATATATGTACTTATAGAATTATATGTATACTCTTATGGTTAGAATTTGAATAAGAATCGTACCTTCAATGGCACTCTCAGCATTTCTTTCCTATAAATTATTAAATAATTATTATGTTTTTAATATTTTTAGTTTGGACAGTGTAGCATATATAACATAATATATTATTATTATTATAACAAATAAAATTTGAATGCAATTTTTCATTACCTGCCATACACCGACGATAGCGTTAGCGATCAAAATGAGCAAAATGACGAGAGGTTCAACAAAAGCTGTGATACCTTCTAAACCACCTTCCTCATGTTCTTCAAATAAAGCCAAAACCTACATATTTCAATATAATATCAAAATTAAATTAATTATAATAATAACATTATTATTTCGAATCACATTCTTCTCGTTTGTATGTAAATCAGAAAATACATGTTTACGAAAATGTAAACTACAATTATTACGAGAATTATTATTATTAGTATACTTACAAAAGAAATAGCAGCGGCAAGGAGTAAAATTTTGACTAAAAGATCATCGAATTGTTCTATAACCAATTGCCATATTGACTTTCCTTCCTCAGTAGGTAATTCTGTAAGAAACAAGAAAAAGAAACATCAACGTTATTGTATCAGTATTGAATAGTAAAATTACCGATTAAAACTTAACTATACATTGTATTGTAATAGGGGGAAAACTGCTTTTTTTTTTCTTGTGTGGCATTTTATTTTTTACACATATATATACAGAGAGAAAGAAACACAGACAATATCATTCATATTGCCCATTACATTAAAACTACAAATGTAATTTCATGTATTTTTCACTATTTTCATCAGTATTTAATCTATAAAATACTTATTTTTGTTCATTGTACAATATGTATTATGATGATACTAAAAAATTTATTCCTTCATAATCAAATAACATAATTTTACATAATTTTCCCTCAGTACTTGAATTACTTTACATTTTTATGTACAATAAAATACATTATACATTATATTTTTAAAAATGTAATGGTGGTAGTAATATTAGACATAAGAGCTAGTCAGTAGAATATATTTTAGACCTCGTCTCTTTTTTTTCCCCTACTTCTCACACATACAGAGTCTCTCATCTCCCAGCTCTTTCTCATATCTTATGTCTATTTTTAGCATTATTGTACTTTGAATTTGCATTGAAAGCTATTTTGCACATTTATATACCTATATATATATTTTGACTGGGTGAGCAGCGCAAACTATGTTAACACAGTGACATATATTTTTTCGGTTGTACCTTGGAAGTACCAATTCATGTAGCATTTCTTTCCATCTCTATTTTTTTCTCTCTCTCCTCTCTCTCTCTTTTCTCCCTGTCTCTTTTTACAGACTAACTTTTTTTTTTGGGTGATTCTAAAAATGAAAAAAAGAAGTCTCTCAAAAAGTCTTTTAGGTTGTGCGAAAAAAGTGTGCGACTCAATTACGCAATAAAGAAGTCTAAGAGGTATCTATCTATCTACCCTTCTTCTTCTTCTGTCGTTGAATGCTATCATTTTCTTTGAAGGTAAGTACACATACAAGGCTTAAAGAAAAATAAGAATTTTTTTTTTTCTCAAGAGTTGCATGTTAAAAACATGACTTGCCCTCTAACAGTTGAAAATGCCTTGTCACACGACACTAGCATGATAGTTTTTTGCATCTCATCTTTAAAAATAAAACTCGTCCTTCCGCTCCATCACATTCTCTCTCTACATTTTTTGGCACCGAATACACTTGACTCTGTACGACGATGATTACAAGAGACCGAAAGATAGAAAGAGAGAAAAACGAGACTACTTCTTCTTCTTAGTTTACTTCTATCACTGATTATACTATTATTAGTATTATTATATGTACTTCTCTTCTTCTTTTTTTTCATCATCATCAACTCATCCATAATGCATGTGTACATAATATAATATTCGGTTTCCTTCAAATTAAACCTTCAACAAAAATAATATATTACTTTCTTTCTTTGAATGTACATCAAGATAATACGTGTGCCATTCTTTCTTGTCTGTCTCTCCCAGTATGTATAAATATACACATCAAATATTTCTTTGTAGAACACTTTAATTTCAAGTAGTCTTAAGTAGCAGTAATAGTATAAGATTCACCGTATAATGTATATAAAATAAAATACAAGGTCTTTATCCATCAAACATTTTTTTTGTTATTCGTACATTTGTTGAATTAATGTTATTATTATTATTATTATTCAGTAATAATAATTCAACTGAACTAATACTTAAAAGTATAATTGTTTAGTATATATGCTATTTGTATATTATTTATATTTCATTTTGTATTTTATATTTAAATAAATAAGTAGACATTTTCATCAATTATTATTATATTTGAGGAATTTAACTGATTCTTGAAAGTCGGCATTATACTTAACTATACTATTAATAATTATTATTACTATAATAGTATTATTAACTATAATATTATATAGTACTTCCCTAAAACCCTAAACCTATTTTTTTTATAGTAAATACTATTGAAAAATGATACTCTATAATATAAAATAAATACTTTTCAACCATTCATGTGCCTGTAGCTATATAATATTGTATAATTATTATCAATATGATGTAACTCTTTCTTTCTTTTGTTTTAGGAAATAATACCGAAAATACCGAATATAAGTATAAGATTGTATAGTAAAAGTCATTAACTTGAAAAGACATAACAGCAGTATACATAATATTATTGTACATATTTCGTAACTATTAACCATGCGTTTTATACATTATAATATATTATAGTAGTAGAGTACAAACTATTTTAAAAGGAATTTAATTGACGTCAATCGTATAATATAAAATACATTTGAATGATAACGTACCATTAGGTCCATATTTTTCTTGATGTCTTTTGACTTGGTCAGCTGACAAACCTCTTTCGGGATCAACACCGAAATGTTGGACAACCTCTTCCCATGTCTTCTGAAAACCGTCCTCCATTTTGGCCGGCTTTATTAATTGTCTAAAATGAGTAGGAAGAGACCACAAGGTCACAAAATATAATTAATTAAACCGATCCACAAAATATTCAACTGTTTTTTGATAAATGTATTGGACTGTAGAAAAATGATGATGATGATGATATTTAGAATTTTACTTGTAGATGGAGAAAAAAAAACCTGCCGAGAGAGAGTATTTTATACAGATGATTCTTTAGGGTGGGGGTAAAATGGGGCTTTAATGTGTCCAATGTTGGTTGGTTCCGTCCTTTTCAATTCTGAATATGAGCGCCATTCAATAACACATGTGACCATATGAAAAATATTTTTACTGTCTCTCAGCAGAATATTATATAGTTATTTTCTCCAATTTTTATTACATTTAATAATAACTACTTAATTATGATTAATGTGTAAAATATGTATATATGTACTTACTATGTATATAATATATAGTAAATATGTATTATTGGTTGTTGATCAAGTGAATAAAATTCTCAATTAGGATATAGAGGAAATTCCAACATACAACATTAGGTGAAAACGGAAAACACACACACACAGACTGTAAAACCACTAGATATAGATAGATATATTTAGATCAAATTAAAATAAACACACACACGTAAAAATTTTAAATGCGCACTATATAACTTGTAACTACACACTAATTATTATTATATTGCACATACAGTTATGCTTTTGAAAAGTTGTTACACTAATAGTACAAGGAAATTTTATTTTTAAAATCAATTAGAATAAAACTATGTTTTCCGGATTTTTTTTTTTTTTATACCAAGACCTGGATCGAATTTTCCGGTTTTAGTAAGGACATCAACTAAAACTGCTTTGTTTACTTTCTCAAGCAAAAAGTTTCATGTCACCCCGTCTCATCTCTTTCTATAAATGCATCTAGATGTTAGATAATTATTAGTATATAGCATTATCAAATAAATCAGATCAAATCACACTGTATGTTAAAACTCTTTACTACTACATTATACTTGGTTAGTATATATTTAGTATGATGAATCGGTATAATCAGTTTCACTATATGTGTATACTTTAGTAAATCCATATGTATACTACATATTAAATACTAAAACAATCATTGTTGAGTTATATGACTATTTATTGTGAATTCACATTATATTATTTATCACACACAAAAGAAGAGCAGGATGAAAACTGTGCACTGAGTTTGTTGTACAATAATAATAATTGTTCACATAAAATATATTTAAACTGTGCAAAGAGAGAAGAGAGACTCTCTTTGTATTATATTTCACACTTTTAAAACTTTTTGTTTGTATTCATTCTTATTGATAATTATTATTATTATTGTATATTATATAATACAATATAATAAAGAAGCACTTTATTGTTATAAGTTATAAATATATATCTTTTCTTCTTGTCTTGATTTGTTTTTTTTTTATCCATGAGGTTTATCATTTGCTGCGGTTGTTTTGTATAATATATATATTATGTCTTCCGTTCTCCAGGAACTTTAGTTTTTTCATGGTTATGTATAAATTATTAGGCAAACACTAATCATGTACTAAGTATACATACATACAAAAAGAGTTTTTCTGTACTATTTACACACGTAATAACTTTTTTTTAATCCATCCTCGAGTCCCAGTCCAATGGGTGGGGGTGTATACATTAGGAATTATTATTACTATTAGGAATATATTATGTATATATTATATTATGTAGAAGTAAGTATTAGAATTTTGATAACAAATAATAAGCACATTCATTTTCATTCCTTGTTATTCATTTGTAAATCAATCAATCAATCAACTTTTGTATGCATGCATATAATATTTTAGATATATAATATATAGGTATTTAGGCATACTAAAACATGGAGAACTACAACATATGTACAATGTACATAGTGGATGACGGCAGTTTGACACAATTCAATAAATAAAAGTAATTTGTCAATATCAAAATCAATAAAAGAAAAATTATGTATACATATGTATGTACATAAAAAAATGTCCAAGGCTTTATAGCTTTTGGCTTCCTATATTATTATTATTATAATACACACTCTATCTCTACAATACATTTTCTTTAAAAAGTGAACAAATAATACTCGTCTACTACTTAATAATAAATTTCCTTTTCTAAAAATTTATGAATGTTTCAAAGAGTTTCCTATACTTGTAGTTTTATAATTTTTTGTATAATTTTTAATTCCTTTCATTATGAATGTAAACTACATAAGTACATACATACATTTCTTTTCGTACCTGATATTTTTATTGTCATAAAATACTTTTCCGCAACAAAAAAAAGAAAGAAGACTTAATTTGCCTTTTTTTTCTTTTCAATATTTGCTTATGGCGTATAATATATATTGTTATAATATTTACACTTTTATTTGACACAAAACAAAAGAGGGGTGAAAGATTATGTCCGTATACACACACGGAGTACACAAAGAGTCATCATCATCATCATTTTGTAGTTGTTGTATAATATATTATTATTATTATTATATAGTTGTAAATTTTATTTCCTCTATTCGATGTTGAATGTTTTTTAAAGTACGTTTCTTTTTTATTTCTAATGTATCTATTTACACACACACACACACACTGAATATATATTATACAAACAAAGGACTTACCAACTCTTACTCGAACAATAGATCCTGTCCGCTACTAGAGTCACACACTAAATAAAGCACGGATGTTGATGAAACAATATTGTGTTATTATACTATTCTTTCCTCTCGCTGTCCTGAACTGAAAGAACCTATAATTTCACAATAAAGCAACGCTCCGGCGCTGTTCCCGAAGCCAAATGAGGCCTCGTGAAGATTGGCACCAGCCTTTTTTAATCACTTTTTTGGCCCAGGAACAGAAAACGCTAGAGATGAGTCGGGACCCAACCCTGAGAGCAAAGGAAAATATTCGCACTCCTTTCTTAAAATGCCTTGCCAATCTAAATTTAAGCTCCTTCTCATGGACCAGGAGTGAGAAAGCCAGAAAGAAAGAAGGAAAGTAAGAAAGAGAAAAGCAGCTTCTTACAACGTGTAGGTATATTATATATATTATCATGTCTGTGTGTGTGTATTTTTTTTTTGTGTAGTTATGTGTACAATTGGAATACGAAGAAGAAGAAGAAGAAGAAGAAGCCCCTTGCAAAAATTGACAAAGTCAAAAATAAAATAAAAAGTATATCAAGGTTTTTTCTCCTTCTTCTACTTCTTCTGTATTCACCGCGACTTGCACCTCTTCACTTGATTTGGACACTTGACAAAAGTACCTTCTCCATCAAGATTTTTATTCTTTTTTCTACGTCACATTCACACTTGGAATACTCAATACCTACACAGTCAAGTCATCATCTCAAGTATACACTATACACATTAAAATATTATTAAGTTAGTGTATAAAATCTTTCCAAAAAATCATGCTGTAAAAAAATATCTAGACAATATAACGTACTTAACTAGTGTTTTGTCTCTATTATCATTATATATACTTGTGTGTTGTATATATGTATACATATACAGACCTAAAACCAGTCTCATGAGCAGTCGTGTACTTACCCATTTGTCATTTCACTTTCAAAACACAGTCTAAACTTGCGTGTGTACGCATTAAATGATACATTATCCATTTGTACATGTTATTCCAATGTATAGTTCCATATTTTTTTTAAAATAATAACACACACACAATCATGTGTATGACAAAAACAACAATCCTTAATATCCCCCCTCGGTATTGTTACATATTCAGTGAAATACGAGAATCTCTTTAAAATTAACTACACCGCATAGCCTATAAACCTAACATGATATGATGATATTATAACTAATAACACTTAAAACCAACTCCCTAGATTCTCTTATAGTTATACTTCATACACTTTTCGGAAAATGACATTTATATTTTCATAATTTACGAAACCCCGGGGGTGAAAGTAGTTGTTCATTGTTGAACTTTCACTTTGCTTTCTCTTTCATGTATCCTGAAAATATCCATGAGTGTTGTTGAGTAGTTCACTCAAATTTTTACCATAACATTGAAAATACATGTGCAATGTGCATGTATCTAAATTCAAAGGCGAAATCATTTCAAGTTTCGAGTTTTTCTATACATACGAGTACAAAGATATTTACTTTACAGTAGAATGAAATTTAACATTTCATGAATGTATATTATACATAAAATATGGTAAACTTTTATTCAAAACACAGTTTTTCATTCACATAACATAAAAATATCCTTTTATATATATATACATTTATATTTATCAATATTTTTGTGATTATATTATGACTTGTGTATATATGTAATTATAGCTCATGTAAATGAATTTTAGAATAATAAAGGGAGAAAAAAAAAGACATTTGAGAATGAAAGGAGATTATATTTTAATTACGAAACTATCATTATCAATAAAATATATATAAAAAAAAATGACAAGTTACATCCACGATTTGAAATGTTGGGGAATTATAAAGTAAAGGGTTATCATCGGTCGTTTCTTCAGTATTCCCTCGACGTACAAAGTCCTGTATGTCGTTGGAAAATAGTTTTTTTTAAACAGTATGATTTATGATTGTATCGTTGTTTTTAATAAGAAATATATATATATATGAGAGTACATTTATATAACATTTATATTTACCATTTACAAGCTATTATAAAAATACGAATAAAGGATTTCAATATATGTAAAACTGCACTTTATCCCCTGTTCTTATATTATATAAAACATACATGAAATAGTGGTACAACACCTATTTAAAGAAGATGCAGAGAAAAAAAAGACATTTAATACATAAAAAAAAAACTAGCATGCGTATACAATGTATAAAGATTACATTCCATTTGATACACTTGAAAATAAATGAAGAACCAACCGTGTATTAATATCATAGACAAGAAAAAAATTCGTAAATATACATGATACAATTCTACAGGGAATATAGTAAAACCACAAACTTTGCCAGACTTGCAGCTCATTGAAGGTAATTCGTACTGTTACAATGCAAAACAAAAATACTGCAAGTATCAAGTAAACTGTATACACGGTACATATTATAAATACTTTGATATACATCCTCTCTCACACACACATGGGTATTCATGTTTGTATCAATATACTATCAACATGATGACGAGGATGATGATAAAATAAAATAAAACTTTTTTAACCAAGTGAAGTTGATGCTTGTTAATCTTTTTTGAGAAAGTAAACTGCACCTGCTATAACGAGAGTGACTGTGACTACACCTACACTATTTAAAACCAAGTAAAAAAAGAAACAAGACGGTCAAAATAATGAATTTTTCCCCATACAATATATAGTACATATATTATGTATGCACTATACATTTTTTGCCTTTATCTCTTCATGCAGTAATATGTCGTAAACAAATAATTCTCAAAAATGTCAATTCATTAACTTTAACAATATCTTGACATATTTAAAATTTTATTAATAAAAAAAATGTAAATTTCTTACCTAGCACAAATGATTGTATTTGTATCCCAATATTTTTTCGTACGAATCTCAAATCCTTCCTCAAGTAGACATTTGGTTATGACCCGATAGCTGCATATAATTAAATAAGTATAATGTAATACACGTTTATTTTTTTAATGCAAATATTTTTTTTGCAATCAAAATTTCATGCATTGCATGCATGTCTAATGTATCTCTAGGCCATAGCACACGTATTTTGCATTTAAATTATGTATAAACGGATGTTAGCAAAATAAAACTACTTATCTCATTACAAAAATTCTTCATATTTTATGTCCTATACCTGAGCTTTTAAAAACGTAATATAATTTACATAAATAATATGTGTATTACTGAATGACATACACTAATAACTTTGTATAGAACAGAAAACAGAATAAAGCGACAAGTTGAAAAATTCTATTGTGTTTGACAGTTTTAGGGAGTTATTATTGATATTTGTAAAATTCTATCGTTTAAATACATATTATGCCTCTTTTGATGATGCTTTGTCAGGGTCTAAATAATGTTTAGCTTAAAAAAATTTAAACTTACTTTTATCTATCATCTATAGACATAATATAATATAACATTCACTGTCAACAATTAAGTCAGTGTAAGTCAGTGGTGTTAAGAACGGATTCCATCAAAGTTTTTACACACTTTGTAGTAAAATTCTTTTAGACACATTAGCAAGAAATACATGGATAATGTATTGTATACATTTCAAATGAGATTTT
>JAQGBI010001256.1:0-10749 GCA_034698325.1 Sminthurinus elegans
TACTCTTTAGTTTCCTCGTTTCATTTATGGTCGATGCACGTGGAGGTGCAATGAGAGGATGTCGTCATTCTGGCGTAAGAGTCATTATTCCTCCAAGGAAGGCGCCCTCACCCATGCGTAGTGCGTATTATAAATCTTACACATTTTATATATAATACTGACTGCAAAATATGCATTTGAAGTCGGGTTACTTTTCTCTTGTTTTTTTCAAAGTTACTGGCAGACTTTCGATTCGGAATCTCTGAATCAATGTGATTCAATGAAAGATATGATATAGATTTTTTGTTTTTATAGTTACTTGCCGTTATCTAAAGAAAGATCGTTTGGTTCATCCACCACCATTGATGGAAGGTGAAGCATTAGCTTCTAGAATTCTAGAATTAGGGCCTGCCTCAGCTAAATTTTTGGGACCTGTTATACTAGAGGGTAAATGTTTATTAAATATCCTTTGATATGATGCATTAAAAGTTTGAATTTGAATGACATGGAGAAAAAAAACTATAATTCTCGAATAACGAGTAATGATTGTTTTTTATCTGATATATATATAGTTCCGCATTTTGCATCACTTCGTGGTCAGGAAAGAGAAATCGTCGTTCTTCGATCTGATAATGGAGAAACTTGGCGTGAACATAATTTAGATGCAACTGAAGAGGCTGTCCAAGATGTTCTAAATGAATCTTTCGATACTACTGGTGAGTATGTGTACTGTAAAAAGCTGAAATGTGGAGTCTAAAGTATGATGCTTTCACTTATTATACTTATGGGTTTGTTTTTGTTTATTGAAATTATTTTTGTAGACTTGAAGCAACTTGAAGATTTGAAGACAAGTAGAATCACAAGGATTCTTACAACAGATTTTCCACAGTATTTTGCACTTGTTTCAAGAATTCGTCAAGAAGTTCATGCTGTCGGTCCTGAAGGAGGTATGGTGTCCAGTAGTGTTGTACCTCAAGTACAAGCTGTATTCCCTTGTGGTGCACTGACAAAGCGAATTAAAGTTGGACTTCAGGTAAGCAAATTGAAGCCTTCGAAATCTGCTACCACGAAAAAAATCATCGTGAATAATATCCCGAAAAAGAAGCGCTTTGCATTAATTTGGTGATTTTAAACTGATGGGTGGGCTCATAAATTTATTCCCCATACACATATATATATAGTGTTCCCCCAGAAAAAATTTTATTCAAGTTTTTCGCTTGTTTATCTGACTTTGTAGTTTTTAGCTTATTTTGTGTGTATATTATATATATAGATATAACAACAACAACTTACCTTATATATATATATGCATATATATATTACACACAACTGTACTCAGTTAATTTATATTAATTCAATGAATGAATCTGTAGTATAATGCTCTAAAATTCTAAAGTAACAAATACACATATTTATATTTACCATTTTACATTCTCTTCAACAACTAAAAAAATAATAACATTATGCGTACTATTACAAACATACACTATATATATATATACAACTTGGAAAGTAACGAAAATTCTAAACTTAAACAAAAAAAGATACAACAATAATACTTCATCAGTTTCAAAACAGAAAACTAAAATATATATGATAAATATTCAAAAATTTAATTGAAAAACATAAAAATTATAAATTTCTTAGGTAAATCATATAATATGATCATTTAAACAGGAGGAATAATATACACGACTCGTCTTTCTAATACTCGAAATACTGATTCTAAAAATTCATATAAATAAATTGAAAATAACTACATAAACTATGAATGCAAATAAACACACTCAACTATCAACTAAAATTTAAAACAGATTTAACAATACTTTAAAATCTAAAAATATACAAATCAACGTAATTTCTCAAGTAACACATAAATACTCTCTATCTCCTCACTTGTACGTTATAGGTTATTATAGGCAAGGCTTTAGCTGTTTTGGATTCCAATACCTCTTAACCTTTACAAATCTAGTTCTCATTGATGCACTAGTATGTAATTTGTATAGCAATGTTTTCGAAATATCTTACAGGAAGCATCGTTAATGTGGACAACTCGAATAAACTATTCCTTTTCTAACCTATTCCCTCCCTTTCCTTTTTATCTACTTTCCTTTGACCCCATTCTCCAATCCTACATATTTCCTTACCTTTCCCTTCTCTAACTCTAACCTGCTTGATCTAACCTCGAGATGTCTTTTCATAATATTATATATATGAAATACAAAATTCTAAAATGAAATCACTTTCACCTTTCACCGTCTCATTTTAATACAAGTAGGAATGTACAATTTGAGATTTATTTTAGAAAATTTGTCTCAAATCATATTTTACTGAGTGTGCTTCAAAACAATATATTCAATCCAAAATACTCAACACAATTGTAGAATGTAGAACTATAAAAACAAAAAATCTACATCATATCTTTCATTGAATCACATTGATTCAGAGATTCCGAATCCAAAGTCTGCCAGTAACTTTGAAGAAAAAAAGAGAAAAGAAACCCGACTTCAAATGAATATTATGCAGTCAGTATTACATAATAAAATGTGCAAGATTTATAATACACACTTTGCACTTTAAGTCGATAAAATGAATGTTTTCCGTTGATCCTATGTCTGATAAAAGTTAAATTCTCATCTCATTCAATGATGAACAAAAAAAAGTTTCGGAAAGTTATAAGGTGAGATAGAAAATGATCAATATGGATAGGGAAAACAATGTTAACACATGGTATTCTGCTATAGAATGTAGAAATGTGATGTGTACAATATTCCTCTTCTGATATTATTAGTCATTGGACACTCACAATGAACTCAAGTTCTTCATCTTTAGAATGAAAAAGAAAAACTGGTTTCTTTATTCAGACACTATTCCAAAACGGATTCAATGGACATCCAATTAGAAAAGTAGAATGCTAGAAAATTCTTTAATTCCGGCCTATTCATACCATGTATACAAAAAATAACTCAATCAGACTGATTAGGCGAAACGTAGGCAGTCACTGACTACAAAATCTCATTTTAAGTAATTTACACTGTCAAAATATTTGTACACTATATACACACCGTCTGAAAGAGTCATATGAACTTAAACATATCTAATACGAAAACTATAGTCATGTATATATATATTATGTAATCTTCCGATTCAATAGTATGTTGTATAGGAGTATGATTAAATAATTTTAAGTGTACGCCTATTATTTTCTCCAAAAGTTATATCATGAGGAAAAACACGGGAAAGTATACATTGATAGATATATAGAGTATGCTTTCACTTTCACTTTCACTTTTTTTATACTATATGTAGTCATTTCCTAAACATATGTGTAGTTTGCAATGTACACTTTTGACATAAAGTTACAAGGTGATCTCATATTCACATGAAAATCAATACAAGAGAATAGGTAACAAAAGACAGAAAAAGAAAGCACTTCAACAATAAAATATACACAAAGACATAACAAAAAAAAAACACCAAGTATACATTATATATATTATATGATAATAGACTCACGTAGCTTGTCAAGTGCCTGGAACGGAGTTCATAAATACTGTATTAAATGAAATATATTAAATTATGTACAGAGTTGTATTTATCAAAATAAAATAGATTAAATTAAAAGTATGTGTCTCTAAACGTTCTATAGAATCCAATGTATGTATAGGGATATTAGGAATTCAAATATATGCATAGAACACTATAATATTATTAAAACTACTACTGCAAAATGTTTAATTTATGGATAAAAGCCACATTCAGTGGGAATTATCACATATTCTCATTATTTGCAAGAAAACTCTGCTTACATATTTTACTTAAATTCAGATAGGCGTACATGCATGTATGAATATACAAATAAATATTATAACTATTAATATAGGCATTGTCAAATGTTCATATATGTATACTGTTAACTGTTGAAACATAAAGTGCAATGTTTACGAGGCTTAATTCAAAATCTGTTTAGTATAAATAGTAAATAATATGTTATTCCTATATACTTTAAGTAAGAATACGGAAAGAAAACATACTTAAATATTATGTAATAAATAATTAATGTCATAATTTAAGTCACTTATTCACTTAAGCTTGTGTTGATCTAGTCATACCTAGTCAATTTGTTCTATAGATATACATATATCTGAGGAGGACATATTTATGGAGCAGTGCACACAGCACACAACATATGCTCCAAAATATCATAACATTTATTATATTAGATTATTAAGATTATGTTTTCATCAATCTAGTCAGAAATTTTCACTCATATGGGTAAATTTGTAGATTCAGAGTCCAGTGGTTTTCACCTATACATATTATTATATGCGTAAGCAAAATAAGTCATTTTTAAAAAGTTTAGGTACGCATTAAATACACTCACGGTAAACAAAAAAAAAAAAACAAACAACCAAATGCCATAAATACATATTCATACAGTTATATCTTTCCATTCTACAATTTACAATACAAAAGATATACGCTGAGCGTACAGATGAAAAATATTCAATTCTAAAAAAATGTTAAACATAAAAAAATTATAAATTAAATAGAAATAAAAAGTATTAAAGTATATATATAATTCCTGAAGTATTTGAGGTCTTCAATCTAGTGGAAAGATTAAATGAATTAAAAGGCGAAGAAAGAAAGTAAAATGTGTAGAAACTATATATCCTATATAATGTCTTAAAATAAAATATAATACAAAAATAAAATTCTGCTATTTTAAAAAAACCATAAGCAATTATATCTTTTGGTTAGTCATACTCGAAATCTGCGTTATACGATAAAACAGTATGATAAAGCTTAATATATATAACTACACATATATATATATATGTATAATTACTATTTACCAATGATAATGGTTGTGTTATAAATTACACACATAAAGTACTTATGATTTAATTGTATGTATATATGTATACTATAAGATTTAAATTCCTTTTTTATTTATTAGTTTATTGAAAACTATGGTTGTAAAGTAATTATTATATACATACACACTTTTTACGTTCAGTTGTCTGAACTGTTTTAATTTTTCATACTGTCATTGTTTATAATATATACTTTCCGTGGCAGTCAGAAACAATATATGCATAAATTGCAAATTACTTATATATATATATATCTAAAATAATAACTATTACAATTATAAAAAAGCTAACACAAATGTTATAGAATTTACTAATACAATGTTTTTGCAGTCTATGTGTATACTAATTGTTTGATTGTGTTGTATGACTTTTATTATAGTTAGCTCAAAAAAAGTTGATTCGATTTCTAATGTTAACATATTTAATTGTAATGTTACATAGTCTTCTAGAAAAAAATATGTTTAAACTATTTACACAATATATATATATAATATATATCTACATAAAAATACACATAACAGTTAGTATGATTCATTTTGTGTGTCAACTCACACTAACCAAAAGATATCCATTGAATATTAGTACTTAGTATGTAGTATGTATTATGTTATATCTATATCATACATATATATATAGCTACTTAAAAATATTATGATGGTTGGAAATGAAAGAGGAAAGGTATCCGGGTCTCTCTCTGTCATAATTTTTTGTTTTAAAAAAATTGTGATAGAGAAGACTATGGGATTCCGCCCAATAAAGTGACGAATAACAACTAAACGGAAAATCTTTGAAAACTTGAGTCTTTTTTCGCAATCACAGTATATATATATTTCTTTCTATCTATATCTATATCTCTCTCTACAACTCGTATGGAACCATAATAATCTATTTATTTAAATGCGAGTAAAAGAAAAATGGAAAACGTACTCTAGATTTTGTAGGTCATAAGTGAGAGCAGTGGATTAGCTCTTTTCAAAAAAAAAAATATATGAAATTTTCTTTTCAATTAGTAGAAACCTAATGATTCAATGAAAACCCGATCTGTTTCTTTACTAAAATTTGTAAAGTATTAGTCAAATGCGATTATACAGATCTATAGTCAAGAAGGTCCCTCGGAGAAAAAAAAACATGTGACCGTATATTGTATGCAAAATGACAAAATTTATACAATATACTGATTGCAAAAACTTACTAATGTGTATATACTCTATTATACATAAAGTATTTTATTGGGCTGACTCCCATAAGCCGGATCCAAACTTTTCCTTTTTTAGAAATACTATCAAAAACTTTACAATAATTATTATCATTATTATAATAAGTTTTTTTTGTTTCGTCTTGTTTTTCTTTTTCTACTATATATATATCATTTGACTATTTTTATTGGATTTTTGGGTTTTTTTTTTCCAAACTATATCTATACACCAATACTTATAGACTTATACATAGAGTTTAAAAAGAAACGTGTTTTGTTTTTCTGTACTTCTTTTGCTAATTCTTTTTGTTTGTTTGATGTCTGGGGGCCTCCTTGTGCTTTTTATTGTTATCATTGATAAATTACTAATATCTTGTAATTTATTATCAATGATAATAATAATAATGGTGATATATATGATGATATAATGATGAATGCTACGCTTTTCCACTGCTTCTCACAATCACAGATTATTATTCATATATATTGTGTTTAATCCAGCCATCTCTTCCATATAATAATAATGTTTTAGCGAGTTTTATTTGGAATGTTACCTTTATTGATCATGTGTAGTTGGGGAACATATTTTTTTTAATTACCATTTTTTATGTCTTTATTCGTTTTACTTACATTTTATTATCTAAATAACTTTGTGAGAAAAATCGCGTAAAGAAAATTCTTTGCACGCGTATGATTCTTTTACATTTTTCTTACAGATTTTCCATGCATATACGTGATTTTTCTCTACAGTTTTAGAACCATTTATATTTTTTCAAGTCAAAGCGTTTTTTCCCTTTATTATTCTCAACATTGATTTTCAAAAGCCCTTTGTGTTATTTATTTATAAAATTTTTACACACAATTATTTTAATACCAACTTGTAGTTTTGATTATATCCATATTTTTATGAATATTATTTGTACTGTATTATACATGTATGGTTTTATAATTTGTTTTTTTTTGTGTTTGTTTTTTTTTATTTTTATTTTTTGGATTTCCTTTCGGGTGTAATTTTGATGTCTGCCTTGTGAAAACATTGCTGTCTGCTGCTGTGTACAAACACATCTCGTCGTGGCATAATTTTCTTTTGCCTTTGTTCTGCATAATACCAAATACAATGGCCCATTTTTGACACTTATCAAACTAAACCTCTATATCGGTTTACGTATCAAAAATGCATAATAATTATGGCGAAAATGATGGAAAAAAACAAAAAACATCAAAACATCTTCATACTCCTCCCTATAGGCACAACCCATTGCTACAGAGCTGATCAATAAAGTTGCTGGAAGTCGAGTATCCGTTTCACCTATCGTTACTGTGGAGCCCCGTCGAAGAAAATTTCATAAACCCATAGGTACATATTATGCCCTTGTTAAATAAAAAAAAACCAATAATTTTTCTTGTTGACAAAAGTGTTTATATGAAGTGGATGACAAAAGTGCTTAATTTTTACTCAAAGCTCTGACGATTCCTGTACCCAAAAGTCAAGATCCGAACTCATCCCTTAGGTTACTTTGCTCCATCACCGGTAAGATTATTATTATACTTTTCTATTTTTCCATCTCTTTGATTGTTTGTATAGTTCTCTTTCTATGTAGCATTAAATTTGTATCCATTACTATACTAGTGTATATATAAATTACACTTGTTGACATAATACTACGTTGGAGTATAGAATTAAATATATATATATATTTTACTATAAACTACTACAAAACTAATGTAATGTCTTTTTATATATGTTATATATATAATAATTTTGCTGCACCTTTACATTATATACTGTCTTTACTTAGTTTATAGAGATACATTATATATAATATATATTAGATAAATAGATGATTTGAGTAACTGTAAAAAAAAGTAAACGAATACTTAGTTATTGTAGGATATTATTAAATTATTCTACCATTACCAGAGATGTAGACGTACTTTAAAATACAAAATAGATTTTGTTTCCGTTTGTACTGTATTCTTTAAACTCTTGAATGGTACATAGATTTATCGTGATATATATATTTAGATAATCATAACATTTCATGAATGAAGTAATTTTTAACAAAAGTTTGTATATTATTCGTCCTCGTATTAGTGTAACTATACTCATGATATCTATATATATATTTTTTCTACAGTTTTCTAAATTTTCTTGAAATGTGATTGGTGGTGTATGTTTGTTAATCGATTATGTGGTAGACTTTATACTATCTCATCTGTATACCGTTGTTTGTTCCTTTCCGACAATATTGTAGTATTTTCTATATATGAAAATTAGTCAATTATTAACTTTTATTATTATTAGTTTTACTACCAAGGCAGATATTAATATATACAAACCGTATGCAAAACATGAGTAATGAGATACACCTGAATAACGATTCTCTCATTATAACAACACTGAAATGATTACTTCTCTTTCGCGTGAAGATAAAGCTATTATGATAGTGTTCTCTCTCTCTCAGGTTTTACACACAACTTCCTGAAACTATACTTTTATATTATTTTTTACAGTGATGAGCATATAATATTTAATATTCTTGTTTAATTTTATTGTAATGGATTCTGTCCAGTGGTGTTTTTTATTGAGTAATCTTGTTAGAGGAGAAAGTTAGAGAAAGTGAATGAGTGTGGTCCTTTCAAGTTTGTAGGGAGAAAGTTACATATTAGATAGTGCAAAACAAAGGAATCATTTTTACATTTTATACTATCATAAAACATACATGATATTATGTAGATCAAATAGAAGAATACTGTTTAGTAATTCCTTATTTTTTTTAGTATTTGGGTTTTGAACTATTTGGTATCAAGTATGAATCATGTATATGTTATTATTTATTGTAATTGCAATCTTATTAACTCATACTTATGTACGTTAACATACATTGAGTTTTTCTTTAGTTTTCATGACGTTTTATACATTTTGTTTTGCATAAACTTTGTATGAGTATTTTCTAATACCGTACTAAAAAAAATCAGAGATCTAAAGTGTTTGTGAACGTACTCTTACTACTAGATTTTTTTTTACATACTTACTGACATTTCATGTACTTGCTTTTGGTGGAGTCAGTTTGATAATTTTTTTAATTTTCTTATATATTTAAATTCTTTCGAATTTTCTTTTGTTGCTTTTAAAGTGGTTTTCCCTATTAACTTTTAACCTTGTTCAAAGAAATTTATTTGTCTCAAGTTTCAACCTTTTACTTATAATTTTATTGCTGGTGTGATTTAAGTTTACTATTAATGTTACCGGTTTTCGTTTTTATGTTTGGTTTCCCCTTCATTTGTATTTTCAATTTTTTTTTCATTACCTTTTACCTCTCTCAATTGATTATCCAACACTAAGCCTACATAATACAAAATACGTTATACTAAAAATCTTAAATCCTTAAAAGACACACGTTTTTGAGTCGTTTTCATTGTGTAATCAGACACAAAAAGTGGGAGTAATCACTCAATTGATTTCAAGGAAATTATCTTAAATATCATTAAAATTTGTAAAAGTGTTTTGTGTGTGTATGTGTGTTGTATTATTTTGGGCTTACTGAGTGCACGCGAAAGTAAGCAAACCATGAAAAACTATCATACATATACATGATTAAACTTACAGTGGGACAAAAAGTATATATATTATAGTGAAGTATTACAGCTTTTGCTACACATGTTGAAAATATTATATATATAGTATGTTAAAATATATAATATATATACACACACACTCATAATCATAATAATATCCCCAGACAGATATTAACATTTTGACTAAATAGTTTGACTGGAGACAAAAAAAAGAATTTTTAATGCCTCGCATCATTTAAAATTTTAATGCAGGATATTTTTTTTTACTGTAAATATTACAAGTTGTGGAGAAAACGTTAGAAAATCATATTATTCAAAGTTATATAATATTTTGTAGGTAGTTAGAGTAGGGAAATCATAGAGTACACACGTAACACTTCCTCGTTAATTAATTTCTCATTTATATACTTATATGTTAATTATTCTGTGTACTTGTTTCTCTCTTTGTTACACGTATATGTTGAAACTTAACAAACTACTAAAAACCTTAAAGGAGAATGGTGAATGCCTCTGACTTACTCTTAACACAGTTTATCTAAAATGAAAGGGCCAATCAGAACTTTTATGGAAAAGTAAAACAGAAAATGAAAAGTGATTCTTTCACAGTACACACCATTTGAAGTTACTTGAAACTTATAATTTTCAATATCATCAAAAATCAAAGCTAATGAAATAATTAATTAGAATGACATAAAATAAATTTAATTCTATATGTCGAAGTTAAACGCCATTTAAATATTACTGAAATGATACCCAATTTCCATTTTGAATTTGATGAATTTCATTTCAAGAAGAATCTTGAATAAGTAACTGAATACTTCATCTAATGTCATAATAATATAGTATAAGCAGTATACGCACACTATACAATTGCTTATTTTAGTTTGAGGTATGAATTACAAACATTTTTTGAGGCACCGTACTTTGTATATCAAAATAGAAGTGTAGTAGTGTAGTAGTAGGTTTAAACAGTACTATAATTCCAAAATGAGGGTATTTGTAAAAAAAAAGAAAGTTTTCTCTAGTCGAATTATAGTATTCAGGAGTTGCTTACTTAATAGAGAAACAAATTGAAGAGTTCTGAATTGCCCCTTCATTTTAGATACATTTTTTTCTTTT
>JAQGBI010001257.1:0-10748 GCA_034698325.1 Sminthurinus elegans
CAAAAAGTAGGAATGTATTTGGCCCATTCGACTAAAACAAGAAGTTGCATTTTCACTGAGAATTACATAAAACAAATATGACAGCAATTAAAACACAAAATAGAATAATGATGCTGATAATAATAATAATTTAATATTTCATGTGTAAGACAAAATGATTTTGTATTAAAAATAAAGTTTTATCACTTACTTGAATCACAAATATCGTTTACTGTGGCTATTTTTTTATTTCTAATATTGAATTCATTAAGGTTTGTGGTCTGAAAAAGTAAAAGAAAAATAAATTGTCAATTTCATGTATATGTTCAATATTATTCAATCAATTTTTGGTTACCTATTTTTCTCTTGTAAGTTATAATATAAACT
This sequence comes from Sminthurinus elegans, assembly GCA_034698325.1. Classification (NCBI taxonomy): domain Eukaryota; kingdom Metazoa; phylum Arthropoda; class Collembola; order Symphypleona; family Katiannidae; genus Sminthurinus; species Sminthurinus elegans. The sequence continues at coordinate 367 of JAQGBI010001257.1, forward strand.
GTATATAGCTTTCCCAAGCTCTTAATGATATATAGCGCTTTCTTTTCTTCTGTCATTTTCTATTATGGTATAGTACCTATTTTTGTTCTCATTATTTATAGTAAAAAAAAAAACTTGGCGACAATAGTTATTAAATAGAACCTTTTATCCGAAAAATACGTCAATTTCTCACTCCTACTTACAACGAAACTCCTACACAAATCCACTATAAATTAGGAGTACTAATTAGCTAGTGACGATATTGTACCTCCAGTAAATACAAGAATTGTCAATATTTATATTCTTTCCCCTTTGTTTACTTTCTCTTTGCACATGTATATATAATACATATATACATCTAACGATTCAAAATAATTTGTATTTTGTACTCTAACTTGTTTACAATACTTACTTCCTCTTCTTTCTATTATGAATGTCTGTAAAAAAAAAACGTAAAGAGCATCGGAATACTCTTTGTTTTCATTTTATTCCACATTAATAAAAAAACACAAAATGTTTATCCATCCTCTATAAATAATCTAAATAACAAGTGCTATACGAAAAGGAGGCAGAATAATATGTATTATTCAACGTTCATTATTTTTGTATTATAGACTCTGGACTTTCGATAAATGATGCCACGTTTTATTACAGGTACATTTCCGAGTCCTATTTTTGATGACTCATACCTATCACTTATATGTATATAATATATTGTCTAATAAATTTAAGTATGTATGTTCAATTAAACAAAAAATAAGACATTTTCTTCATGCACATACTCTTGGCTTGTATCTACATATATATATTATCTACACCCCAAGATTTATCACTCATCCTTCTAATTTTATGTTAAAAATTTCCGTCATGGCCTCATACATAAAATGTTCAGTTTATAATTAAAAGTTTTAGGACATGAAAAATTTACTTCATAATTCGACGACTGTCTTGCAAGGGAGTCAGCTTGAATTAAACTTGCCACATTTAAAACGTTGGAAGCTGAAATGGATCCGTCTTCAAAGCTAGGACGTCTGCAACTTATTCTGTCTCGTTCATTTTGAACAGCTGAAATTAATATAATATATATACGATACAAAGTAGTATTATGCCACTCATATCACGTGGGTAAGTTACATATAAGTCATAAGAAGTAATAACTTATGATGCATACAAAACTGAATTATCTAACATTTTAGAATTAAAATTAAAATAACTTACCTTCTTTTCTCATTCCAGCTTTAAAGCATTTACGTAATCGACAATATCGACCTAAAAATCAAATAAAAAAAACACATCAGAGTCAGTAATTTAAATTATAAAGAAAATAGAAATTAATGGTAAAGATTTTGTTTGAAAATTGATTTTGAAACTTGAAACACAAAAAACAATGTACAAATAATAAAAAAAACTCACATTGATTTCTCTTGTCTTTGTCTACTACACAATTTCGATTAAATCGACAAGTGTACACATGATTCTTTCTCACCGAGCGCCGGAAAAAGCCTAAAAACAATAAATACAGCAAACATTGTAGTTGTCAGTGATTACAGAGTACATAATGGTGAATTGAGGTTTGAGAACAAATTCTTAAAAATGAATGAATACAAATGACAAAAATACCTTTACAGCCATCACAACTGCTTGCTCCATAATGTTTTCCTGTGGCTCTATCTCCACATATGCTACACATTTGATTGACACCGATATTTTGAGCACCGAGTCCAGCGTTTCCACTTGAAGTATTATTATTTTGACTAACATTCCTCTCACTTGTGGCTTCATGATTACTACTGTTACTACTACTATGATTGTTATTATTAGCACCATTATTATTATTTGTACTATCTTCAGCTCCTTCTGACTGTCCCATGTTGCGACTGCTGCTGTTATTGTTGTTGGTATTATTATTATTATTATTATTACTACTACTACTACTATTATTTAGCAACCCGTTCCGTCTGCCTCCGTGTCCTGCATAAAACAACAAAACAACAAAAAAAAATTTAAGTTGAATGAATCACAGTAAATTAAAAATCGAGATAATTATTCTTTCCATACTTATCATTTTTTCAATAGTAACTAATAATCCAATTCTACATTATAATACTTAAATGATAGAGAAAACTAAAAGTGGAAAAAGTTGACACACACAAACACAAAACAGCCCCCGTAGAAAAACAACTGCTTTCTCCCCTTTCTCTGTTATCCTATTATGTACTTCAAGTGATAAGTATGAACATTCATTTTCAATAAACAGTTGATTGTTTACTATAGTACTCCTCAATAAAACAACCAATGTAATCTTGTAACATACTACTAATTATAGTTATTTTTTGTACTAGGTACTGTTTAAGTCATCTTAGCTTTTTTATAACTAAGCGACATTACAACGAACAAGTAAAAGTCTGTAACTGTGTATAAATTAATCAGGGTATATACACTCTCTTGTCACGTGGTATATTAATATTATTAATATTCACTTTCCATTAAATTCGTCTGCAAAAGTACCGGTAAAACACAAATAATGATAAAAAAATATTCACACAATGTGCATAGTTTTGAGCAATGCAATATTCAATACTCAATAAAAACCCTTGGTGCTATCCTATATCCAAGGCCTATGCAATATTTTTATGCAATCGGAATCGGAACATTTACATAACATACATTATACAGGTATACATAGATTTACATAATATTACATTGTAAATTGTAATACACTGATTAATGATAAATAATCCGTAATTATATCATGTATGACAAATCACAAGGCATAATTCAAAAGCTAGCACAAAACATATCAAAAATCAAAAGCTACATATTGAACTGTTGCATGTTTGCAACTGTCCAGGTGTAAATAAATGTAACAGGGCTACAAAATCAAAGTTCACCAATCAAATAAATATGCAGAAAAAAAAACTATGTACTGTTATTATTTTGTATTATATGGTTTTGGTTCTTGCTTCTCTTTTTTCATATTAGGATGAAATAAAAACTAATACTTTGATACCAAATCGCCGTTTCTCTGTATCTGCTCATCAAAGGTACTTTACACTTTACCAATAATAATAATGGTGATAAATAATAATATAAAGTGAGTCTTATACTTCATTATCGCTTTATCATTCATTTGATAAACTTGTACATGTTATTCGAAATTCGAACTCGTACTACATATTTCATACAGTAACATCTATCTACAATGTACAATAACTTGCACTATGGATATATGTGTAGAAGTTTACTATTTTGCTTTATAGACTTAGATTGATGCATATTTGTAAATTGTGTACATAATATACAAAATACTACAATATTTATATGCACACATTACAGACTGTTGTATGGTGTATGTATATAAGGCAGTTAATTATTTCCCTTTGACATCGCCTTGTCTTTTATCGTCGTCAGGACCACGTGCATGACGTCTGGCTCGTATAGAGTCCCACAACGTGGACACACACCACAAACATGAACACATGAACACACAATATACTATGTACTAGGTATGTACATTCAGTCTCAGATTGTGTACATATGTTGTATGTTGCATGTACGTACCCCAAACTCCAAAATGAACCTCAATTTTACTATATACACATAATATAATATAATATAATATAATATCACAACAGTCTAGAGTTTAGATACTTTATATAGACTTTATAGTTCATATATATATATAGCTCTTGTGTATTTATTTATTCATTTTTTGTATTTATTTCGGTCATATACTTGAAATAGACGATAGACGTAAACATGCATGATGGAGTCATATTTTTATACATGTATATATGTATTATGTACTGAACATTGGATTTGTCATCTAATTAAATGTTCCTCTTACTTTCTCACAATTTATCATGTATCTATCAATGTCCAGATGATTTAATATTCGATATTGTGGTTATACTGATGCTGAGGATGATGACCATTTAATTTAATTTTTTGCTTTCAACTATAATAATAACTGTTTAAATTTTTCAGCCAATGTTTCATTCCATTTTGTTAGTTTTTATAGTTATTGTACCCAAATTTCAAAATTCATAAATATATTATGAAATGCGTATATTATGATAGCAGTATAGTATACATAAGACATGATGGTTGATGGCACATGTACCAGAATTATTGTTACCTTTATGCATAAATAATAAAGAATGGCAATGTCGTCAACAACACCTAAATAGATTGTACATTGTACATTGAATACTCTATACTTTTTTCTAACCTTTTGTCTACAGTATACAAATTTCCACTGCTTCGAATCAACTCAAAATCAATACATATTATAGTCATTTAGTCCTGCAGTAACAGGCTTTAGATAAAGTACACATTTATTTATGTATCTATGCATTACTTTTTGTCTCCCACTCTTCATATTCCATTTATTGTTTTTATTTTACACTAGAACATGGAATAAAAACAGTTGGCTGAGAATAAACTGCACTTTACACGTAAAACATACATATTACATGGATTTGACATAACTGCTACTTCAATCAAAGACATGTGCACTATTATACATACATTTGGTATAGAAATCATTAAACAATTTCAATCCTGTCACTTGACAAGAGAAACGAGATGTGACAGCTGAGGATAGAGACCAAAGATAGTACTTAGTAGGTTAATAATTAATCCATTCACGTGTAGCAAAAAACAGAAAGCAACAATAGAATTTTTGCCTTAGCTATTCTGATACACTTTTTACATAAAATAATTTAATTATTTCTCATTTCCCCCTATTTTCTCTAAGGTGAAAATTGTAAAACAAAAATTTTGGTATGTAGTCTATGATTTTCCTTTATATAAGTCATGTTGTGATTTCAAAACATTTACTCTCTGGATAATTAATAGCTACCTACAATACCTGAAAAGTTGCATTGTTTTCATGGACATTTCAGTTTTCGATTTTAGATATGCTTAATCCTCACCTTCACCATTAAATTGATCATTTTTTTATGTTACGGTAGTCGATGGTTGTTCTAATGACATTTGATATTGTGATTATTGATGATGATGATAAGATGACATATCTTGGTCGAGTGTTATTTTCTGCAGACTTTACAAATATGTAAAGTGTACACTTGACTGACATCATGAAACACGTGAGATAAAACTCCTTCACTATTTTGTATCAAATACCTTGCATGGAAAAAAACGTTGTACATCAGTAACTGTGCAACGTTCAATAATTAACACACATTCTATACAATTATTATAAACTATTTACAACAAATCTCAAAGCAAGATACTTAAAAGTTAAAAGGCCTTGCAATTCATCCATATATGTAATGAGTAATGAGTAACAAGTGTAAACTAAAAATGTATTTGTCAACTTCAAAAGCTTTCGCTCAGATATTTCTGCTTGATGCAGAGCAAAATGTTGTACATTGTACACTTACTAAGCAGCTGTCAAAAATACCTGGATACTGAAATGAAACCTTCAGCGTTTTAAGTTTTACCAAATTTATGAATAAATTTCACGACCAGTTTTTTGGTGTTTTTATGGAATGATAAAAAGACATGTAAAGAAACCAGCATGATTATACAATAAATTATAAATATGAAAACTGAAATTGTAGTCTAATTATTTCTCACAATACTTATTAAATATTACACGTAGCTTTGAAATATGTGAAATAGTGGGATGTATAATGGAATAATGCAATCGGAATCGGCAATCAAAGTTGCATCAAAAAGTTATTCACATGCATCATTCATAATTCAAAATCCTTCTCTTTTGTTCTTAAAAGTTTGTAAATATTTGTTTGTGCATCTGCAATCTATTTACAATGTACACGACAGTTGAAAACATGAATATTTATGACCTTATAATAGATACATAATATATGGATGGGATTCCGAAATTGTTTGCTACTCAGTTCTGTGTTTAGTGATTAAACAAATAATATTCTATTCTAAAATTTGATGATTCAAGTAGAATATTACATTACTTCTCCACCCTTTGTTGGACAGTAAAGTAGGTAGTAAACATGTATTGCATGTTACATAGCAAACAACATGTATAAACTATAAACATGTGTAGATTAACAATTGTATCATTTTGTTACGTCAGGACGGAACCTCGGCAAAATGTTCTATTTGCACTTTATTGACGTCTCTACAAGTAATATTATTTATGAATTGGTACAGTTTGAATTCCCTAGCATGTTTAGATACTTTCTCTATCTCTGTTTCTGTCTCTACTTGTTTGAATAAGATCAAATGGAAATATGTCAGGATTCTGTCCAACATTGATTCATATATTTCTTCATTTTAGAAGAGAGATGATAGAGTAACATTCATTTATATAAATAGTTGTGCATATATCGTACATGCATAATTTGCATTCATGCACTTCCCAATTAATGCATCATGTTTTTTAAGCATTACTGTTTTTTTTGTCATTTACACCAACCATTAAAACCACTGTAATGTTGTTTATTGTAATAATAATAATTTCTAAATACTAAATACCAAATATCACACAATTGCTGTTTCAGTAATTTATTTATGTACCAGAAAAATTTATGATTGAGCAACTTCTGATTCTGGATACACTTAATCATCAGTTTTCATTTCCAATTAAAAATTCATAACAAAAAAATATGGAACAATTATTTCATAGAATAGTAACTAAGCAATTTAAATTGGTCATCATCGTCACTCATCAAATATTCAGACAAAAAGACACCAGTCAAAAATGGAGCATTGCATATGAAGTAATATTACATGAAAAGCTCATTTCACTTCACATGCCTAGATGCATTTGTACATAATACATAGACACATAGAACTATAGAACTATAGAATTGGACATCCAAAACCCAAAACGTACCGGTATTCACGTCGACAAATGTCAAAGTATTTGGTTCACTCGGGTGCTTGTAATTTTGTTTGATGACGGAAAGCATTATGATCATGTAGAATGTAAAGTCAGGTTTTGTTCATCATAATTTTTTACAAAGAATTTTGACACTAGTGCGTCACTATCTATTATTTCCAAACTTGGTAAAATTGAGAATCCATAAAAGATGAATAAGTTTCAAAATTCAACTCCACTTACACAATCATACAACATATCATCCACATAAACCTTTGAATTTACAATTTGAAGTAAAAACTGTACTATAGTTGACGAAATGATATAATATTATTACTTATTAAAACTCATTACTAAATGATAGTAAAAATCCTTCTTCATTTTGCTGTATTTTTCCTTTAAAAATGTAGGTACAAAAGGTTATGATTAAGATGATTCAGTATTGTCACACATACATCTCAATAATATTCTTGTTGTGTAATACTCTCTTTCATAAAAACTAAACTCTTTAATTTGAATTAAGGTTTTGTGTTTAATCAAAGATGTTCCAATTCGTCTTTGCCATAATTAAGCGCCGTTCTGAACTCTGTATACCTTTTGTAAATTAAATGTATTTTATTTTATTTTACTTTGCACAACAGATGTACGCAATCCGAATCCAAATCAAAAACACTCGAAAAATACTTGAATTACTTGATTGAACACACAAAGACACGCTTTTCAATTTACAAAAAACATTATTGTTATTATTTTTTTCCAAAGACTACATAGAAGAATTTCTAACAGGTTTAAAATTACACTGTATGCACTTATTTATTTTTTTTACAATCAATTCAATTTTTAGATTTTAGATCAACTTTTAAAGAGTGAAGGGAATATATTAGTACAGGATAATTTTTTGCACAATAATTAACTCAATTATTTTTAATGTGTTTTCTGATTTCCAGTCATTTAGACAAGCTTGATTTAAATGTGTGTAAATATGTTAATAATAACTAATTTTACAAGTGGTTTTCTTGTCACTTGTCCTTTATGTATATATACACAATACACGATATACATGTGTGTGTAGGACACCGACGACAACTCAGGATGAACTGAATGGATTATTGTTATGTTATGATGTTGATGATACGCCAGCCAAAGACAGAGGGAGAGGTAAGAAGGTATTGGAAATATAATATATATTACTAAAAGTGAACCAACACTCCATTGTTGTTATTATTAGTCACTCGACTTGAAATAAATAAATAGATAAATGAAAGCTCTCAAGTGAGGAGCTTGAGTCAGTTGTCAATGTTGTAGAAATGGAAATGGACTGAGACTTGAGTAGAGACTAGAAACTAGAGAGTAGACGCATACATGTAGAGAATATATTATATGTGGAAAAACAAAACGCGGAGCTAAGTTACACGAGACACGAATGTAACCGGCCTCCGGGCCGGGACTAACTAGCTGAACGTAAAGAACTGTCCAGACAAAATACAAAATACTCTCTCTAGTTTTTACACGCTTCCTCCTTTTCTTCGTGTCTCTTTCCTCCTCGATTCTCGATGAGGAATACACTTGTGCAATCAGCAATGCACAATGTATGTATATAATGTATAATGGGGACAAAAATCTCCGTCTTTTTCATTTTCTTAAATGACCTACAGTCTATAAAATCTCCATTCTTTTCTCCATACTTAATAATATAAATAATAAATAATGAATAAGCATTGCACATACACAAATATGAAACATGTACAACGTGCAAGCATCATGATCCTGTATCTCGTAACGTATTTCTTTAAATATCCGCATGTACAACACACAGTACAGAACACCCTACAATACATAAATTAATGCATTACAAGTACAACTTTAAAGATAATAGGAGGAAACTATACCAGAATTATCGGCAGTATAATATTATATTATTGGTATGTTATGGATTATGGAAGACATTAGAGGCTGTTAGGACACGACGACAGAAATTAACATCATTATTATACTATTATAAAGCCGCTCTTTTCTGCTTCTAAATATCTATGTAAACTTACTATTTGTTCTCATGTATGTACAATATACTCTGTATAATATGCTCTCAATAGCAGTAAAGTCTAAAATCACTAATAATCATAATGCAATAACATCATATTTATACACTAGAAACAAGTGTACTAGTACTGCACTACATACATAAAAATTTAGATGTGTATATCTCTATTACGTACACATGTGTGTACAAACTACACACACATACAATTCCGTCATATTCATGAAAACTATTCTGTATTATTATAAGTACTTGCATACACGTACTTTTACGAGATTTAATCAACAAGGCAGTATAATATTATTATACCTCAAGACTAAAAATACTATATACTATACACTATACACATATCCTACTATCTATAATACAATTTTCTGTGAGAAGGATCTTTCTATGACTTATGATACTTACTTTGCGGATATAGATTTTATACTTTATAGCTGACCAAGACGATGCGATATGTACATACATACACAAACGAAACTCAATGTACCATGTACAGTCAATTGTGTACATATTATAGTCAGCATGACTGTTTACATTCATTTAAAATAAACCTCTGGAATCAACCTCAAAAAATAGGTGGCATTTTAAAGAATCTCCATACTCTGCTCTGTACTTGCTTACATTCTTATGTTATAATATAGTATTTAATATAATAAACTGTTCATAATCATGTTATATGTTGTACAAAAATTTAATCATAATATTTGTGCCCATTAAATATATACATATTACATATGTTAAGGATTTGTATAATATTATATTACTCTAGTCTCTAGTCTCTAGTCTGATCCAGCTCAAGTATTCAATATTGTAAATTGTATTGATATTAAATATATGTACACACAAAGACATCAACGTACGCTCAACATCTTTTCCTTTAGATTTTAGAAGCGTAAAGTACGTAATAAATTAATAATATAGATGGAATACACTTTGCACTGTGGACTATGCATCATACGTAATATATATGTACATCCAGAGTTCAATTTCTGAGCCTGTATCAGTTGAAACAGAGCTAAATTTCTGTCACTCATGTACACGCTATACGTATATATATATATATATATATATATATACTTGTAATACAATATTATATCATATTAAACTAAATAAGTACATGCATATATATAAAATGATTGGTTTGGTTTGGTTTGAATTTGGATTCATTCACAGACTACATGATTGACGAGTGACTCGCTAGTCGCAACGTCATTTTCTCATCGCAATAGACCAAAATGTGTAATAAGAATGGAAAGATTCTCATTCCGGTGCAAAAAAGTGTGTGTGCGTGTATGTGTGTGTGTATCAATAACTTATTTTTTAGTAATAATGAAAGATTATTATAGTTGACGATGATGTGGAGGATATAACTATACAAAACAAACGTACATACTACAGACCACAGACATTTCATTAGAGAATACCAGTTCTGTATTGTATCAAAAAAATATATGTCCAATATACGTAATATTATATACAATTCCTTTCCATACTTAAAAATGCAATTTGTATCAATTACTCCATTGCTTC